>OY821518.1:35752558-36040058 GCA_963682025.1 Cordilura impudica | reverse complement strand
TTTTTCATTTTAATTGTTTTTTTTCGTTTTTCATTTTTCATTTTTTATTTTACATTTTTCGTTTTTCATTTTTTATTTTTCATTTTTCGTTTTTCATTTTTCATTTTATATTTTTCATTTTTAATTTTTTACTTTTAATTTTTGATTTTTGATTTTTCATTTTTCATATTTCATTTTTCATTTTTCATGTTTCATTTTTTATTTTTCAATTTTTATTTTTCATTTTTTATTTTTCATTTTTTATTTTTTATTTTTTATTTTTAATTTTTCGTTTTTTATTTTAAATTTTTCATTTTTTTTTTTATTTTTCATCTTTCATATTTTATTTTTCATTTTTTTTTCATATTTTATTTTTCATTTTTAATTTTCAAGTAGGTTATCATAATATCATAAGTTTTTCTCCAACACAATCACATTTTGTCTTACGACTCACATGTTACGCTCTCATGTAACGCTCACATGTTACGCTTACATGTTACGCTGTTTTTGAAATTTACCCCCCTACGCGTATAGATGTTTACACAACAAAAATTAATTCTCAAATAAATTATAGTAAAAAGAAGTAATGTGACAGACATGACACTCCCTTTATTTTCAGAACTACTTAATCACTCTCTTATCTTTCTTACTGGAAAAGTAGGGGCTATAAATATCTTCAAACTATTGTCATATTTTCATAACTTTTTCTTTGAAATGGTAGCAATAAAAATTATTTATATTAAAATTTTAAAATAAGACATAAGGTTGGACCTGGGCATGGAACTACCCCATACTGCCTTTTGCCGGGGACATTTTCTGAAAAAATTTGTTATAAGATTGATTTTGTTGTGCACATAATTTCTTGCACTTGATGTTGATAATATACTAACCATTATTACTAAATAATAGACTTGATTAATTAAAAAAAAACTATATCAACTTTAGAGATACTGCTATTTAGTGGTCAACTAATTTATTCGTGACCCAGCATATATATAGCACATACATAGTTAAATAAATACATCACCTCATTATGCAAAATAAACATTATCACTGTTCACACATGATAATAAACATATTAATTTTCATTATTCATACACGCAAAGTTAATATTTATCACATGAATGTCATCTTCGATAAGAGCTGTGTGTATGTAAATGAGAAAAAATGCATTGGCCAAATACTTGCCACCGTACCGTGGCGACATGAAGGACTCTGTTAAATTAACGAATCATCAGGTATAATTTCATCAATTTTAATTAAGTTTAAACATGCCAAAGTGAACGAATATTAACTGTTCAAGTTAATCGTATTATGGACAACATTTAAAATATAAAATTTACAGAATGCAATAAATTAATATTTAAATTTTTAAGCTGTTAATGTTGCTGAAAACTTAATACAGAAAAATATTCAACTTATTTTTATATGGAAGGGATGTTAGATGAAATAGTTTTCATTATCAAACTTAATACTTAAGTAATATTTATATTCCATGACGAAATAGAGACAATGTATTTGGAGTCGAATAAAATAATGATTTTTATTACACATATTGAAATATTATTCTTTATTGAACTTTTAAAACCTGACAAAGTAATAAAATGCTGTCACTATGCTTAAAATTGTAGTTTATTTTTATTTCTTTATTTTTTTTTACTATATTATCTTATAGAAAAGACCCAGTGACATTATCACTCAAGCGCAAAATGTCATCATCATCAACAATGAACAATACCAGCGCTACAATATATAAATGCACTAAAAAGAAATTATACTCGTATATAAATAACAACAGCCAAATACATTGAGTACAACTGTCGATCAAATTTACAGACATATAGATACAAAACAATTCTTATTTAAAACAAAAAACGTGACAAATTAAGAAAAATACTCTGTAGAATTTTTCGACAAAATTTTTATCGTAAAAACTTAAGTTTGAGAGGACTTAAATTGGAAAAAGGTATCCTTTTTAATACGAGGGCAGACTGGAAAATCCTTTCAACATTTTAGTGATGCCACTCGAATAAGTATTAAGTGTTTTCTGCAAAATAATTGCTGTTATTTTTAGACAACGGAAAAAAAATTTTCTTATTTACAAAACTTACATTACCAAAAGCAAAACAGCAACACAATTGAAAGCCTAGATGAATGAATTTCATATGTAAATCTACACCTTAGATTTACGTTATTACAAAATTAATTTTTGTGCTTTGAAAAGACTTTTCAGTCTGTCCTCGTTTAAGAACATCCATTTCTACTTTAAATCTAAAATTATTTTTAATAAAATTAAAAATAAATTTAAAATTTAATAAAAATAATTTTATTTTTCAATGGATTTGGAGTGAATTGAATCCATTAAATGAATTAACTAATGAATGCAAATAATGAATTTAAAGAATTGAATAAAAAAAATGAATTCAACAAAAAAAAAGGAATAGAAGGAATGGAATAAATTAAAGAAATTAAAAAATTGAATATTGTGAATAATGAGAATGCATTGAATAAATTGTATGAGATGAATGAATTTAATTGAGTGAATTTAGTGAATTTAGTGAATTTAATGAATTGCATAAATTGAATAAATTAAATAATTAAATGAATTGAATGAATTGAATGAATTGAATGAATTGAATGAATTGCATGAATTGAATGAATTGAATGAATTGAATGAATTGAATGAATTGAATGAATTGAATGAATTGAATGAATTGAATGAATTGAATGAATTGAATGAATTGAATGAATTGAATGAATTTAATGAATTTAATGAATTTAATGAATTTAATGAATTTAATGAATTGAATGAATTGAATAAATTGAATGAATTGAATGAATTGAATGTATTAAATGAATTGAATGAATTCAATTAATTCAGTTAATTGATTAATTTAATTCAATTAATTGAATGAATTAAATGAATTGAATGAATTGTATGAGTTGAATGAATTGAATGAATTGAATGAATTGAATGAATTGAATGAATTGAATGAATTGAATGAATTGAATGAATTGAATGAATTGAAAAAATTGAATGAATTGAATGAATTGAATGAATTAAATTAATTGAATGAATTCAATTAATTGAGTGAATTGAATGAATTGTATGAATTAAATAAATTGAGTGAATTGAATGAATGGAATGGATGGAACGAATTGAATAAATTGCATGAATTGAATGAATTTAATCAATTGAATGAATTTAATGAATTGAGTGAATTGAATGAATTGAATAAATTGAATGAATTGAATGAATTGATTGAATTGAATGAATTGAATGAATTGAATGAATTGAATGAATTGAATGAATTGAATGAATTGAATGAATTGAATGAATTGAATGAATTGAATGAATTGAATGAATTGTATGAATTGAATGAATTGAATGAATTGAATGAATTGAATGAATTGAATGAATTGTATGAATTGAATGAATTGAATGTATTAAATGAATTGAATGAATTCAATTAATTCAGTTAATTGATTAATTTAATTCAATTAATTGAATGAATTAAATGAATTGAATGAATTGTATGAATTGAATGAATTGAATGAATTGAATGAATTGAAAGAATTGATTGAATTGAATGAATTGAATGAATTGAATGAATTGAATGAATTGAATGAATTGAGTGAATTGAATGAATTGAATGAATTTAATGAATTTAATGAATTGGACGAATTGAATGAACTGAATGAATTAAATAAATTGAATGAAGTTGACAAATTGAACTAACTTAATTAATTAAAAGAATTGCATCTAGGAATGAATTGAATTAATTGAATGAATTGAATAAATTGAGTGAATTGAATGAATTAAATAAATTGAATTAATTAAATTAATTAAAAGAATTGAATCTGAATTGCATTAATTGAATGAATTTAAAATATTGAATGCATTGATTTAATTTACTGAATTAAATGAATTTAATGAATTGAGTGAATTCAATCAGATGTATGAATTTAAAGAATTGAACGCATTGACTGAATTGAAGGAATTTAATAAATTGAGTAGTGAATTGAGTGAATTGAATGAATTGAATAAATTAAATGAGTTGAATTTATTGAATGAAATGTATGAATTGAAGGAATTGAATGAATTAAATGGATTGAATATGTTGAATTAATGGAATGAATTCAATCAATTGTGTGAATTTAAAGAATACAATGCAATGATCTGATTCAATAACTTAAGTGAGTATACGTGAATTACATGTATTGAATTTAATGAAATTAATAAATTTAATAAATAAAATGAATTTTGTGAATTGAATGAAATAATTATTGAATGCATTTAATGGATTGAATGAATTTATTGAATTGAACTAATTGAATTAATTGAATGAATTGAAGGAATTGAGTGAATTGAATGAATTAAATAAATTGAATTAATTAAATGAATTCAACCTAGGAATGAGTTGAATTGATTGAAAGAAATAAATGAATTGCATGCATTAAGTAATCAGAACGAATTGAATAAACTGGATGAATTGAATAAATTGAATAAATTGAATTAATTGAATTAATTGAATAAATTGAATGAATTGACTTAACTGAATAAATTGAATAAATTGAATGAATTGAATTAATTGAATGAATTGAATTAATTGAATGAATTGAATGAAATGTATGAATTGAAGGAATTGAATGAATTAAATGGATTGAATATGTTGAATTAATGGAATGAATTCAATCAATTGTGTGAATTTAAAGAATACAATGCAATGATCTGATTCAATAACTTAAGTGAGTATAAGTGCGGTAGTTGAATCGAAAAAAAGTAGAAGTATTTTCTGTAGGCCCGATTTTAATAGATCAAAAAACGTAAAAACAAAATTATATATGAAAAACTCGATTGCGAGCTTGGAGCCCTAATTGTGTCATTGTAAGTATACAATTAAATTCAAATATTTATGTTTGATTTATTAAATCCTGTTTTTGTTTTAAAAAATGTAGAACCATGTGATTAAAAAATATGATTTATATGAATTAAAAAAACTTTGTACTTTATTGACAAATTTTTAAAAATATTCAATCGAAAATATTAATATGGGTTCTGATTCAAAAAAAAATTTAAGAGCGAATGAATAAATTTTAAGAAGTGCAGTACACCACAATACTAAAATCTAAGGCTGAAATGAACACCCGAAACATGCTTCTGTATGTTTATTAAAATCAAACAAATATTCATATAAAACCCCAGGAAAGTTTCTGTAAACAAGTTTGCATATAATATGAAATACCCTGAGCTTAAAGTATAAATTTTAAGGAAATAGTTTTTTAAAAATTCCAAATGATGCTTTTCATTCTCTCTCCGTTTCCACTAAATTTATATAAAAATGAATTAACAGCGCTAATTGCGCAGGTAATTATTTTCACAAAGAATTAATTCTCTGAATCTCTGTACACTTATACAGCTACACAGACGTACCTGGTATAGCATATGGTGATGTTTGCGTTGTTGGCAGCCAATATGCAGAATTTATTGAAGGATATCTGTTAGACGATGATGAGTTTAATAATGATGAAGCACGAACTACAGCATTGGACGATGAAGTAGCTGAAAGGAAATATTGCAGTTTTTGCACTTGCTGTGGCTGCTGATTTTTATTGCTAGAGATTGTTGCTGTAGATAATGGTATACTGTTGCTGTCGTTTGAATTGCTATCATAACCAGCAGCACAACCGTTATTTGTACTAGCACTGCTATTGCAATTATTACTGTATAAATTCTCAGTTACCAACGGTAATTGGCTGTTTCTGTTGGATGAATTGTTAATGTTGTTGTCGTTGCTATTACTACAATTGGCAACACTGGAAATGACACTTGTAACGTCACTGTTACTATTACAACTACTATAATTTTTTGTATTTGTTAACATGGCGACAGAGTCAATATTAATGACGATAACGCAATGATGTTGGGTTAAAGCGTAAAAAGGAAGAAGAAGCCGGAAAATAAGGTTTTAAACCAAAAAAAAATGGTATATACAATTAATACGTGATACGTCCTAGTATTGTAGGTTTGTTTGTTTGTTTGTTTGTGTTTGTTAACACAAAAAAATTTTTATACACATTCACATGTACTATAACAAATATATATATATATGTATATTTTAATTCGCATTAAAAACAACGTCGGTTATTGGATGGTTACAACTGGCTCTTAATTTACATACAAAAAAAGATAAGATAAATTTTATTTAAAATCAAAATAACATTTTTCTGGAATTAAATAATAAAATACAATGAACTGAAAATACATGAATGCAATTAACACTGTTTCTTATGTTTAAAAGGAAGCTGAAGGCAAATATTTCTTTCATAGTTAAGCTGCTGGTGGCTTCAAATTTTGCCACATATTACATTTTAATCTTAAGGATTGTAACATCAACAACCAAATTTTTTAGAATTTCGAGACATTTATAACTTAGAGACTTAAGTAAAACAATTTTTGATTATTTGATTAATTGAAGCTTGTGTTTTATTTTTTGGAAAACTACGACTGAAATTTAACTAAATATTATATTAAAAATAAAAATTATTTATTTTTTATAACAATATATAAATCATTCATAATACTGTTCATTGCAAATGAAGCTAATTTCACAAAAAGGAAAATTGTTTAAGGAAAAATTTGCGATTTTATGGTTTAAATAAAAATCGTTCTATTTGAACTAGTGGTCTCGGTATGAAAATAATTTTTGCATTTTTGCTCGACCTAGGAAATGAACCTAATACCTTCTAGTTACATTTGAAATAATGTTATCCAATAGCGCACACGCCGCTGTCCAATTATTGCAAAACAGTGCTTAGGAAAGATATGTTGAACTACAGCTTGCATCACGATACTTCAAAAAAAAATATGGCATGATCTGACTACATGTCCGTCCGTCCTTTAATTCAGTACAATAATAACAACAAAAATTTTTTTAACAAATTTTGTTCAATTGAAAGAAATTTAAATTAAAACAGGTAATACAATTGTGTTGATATAAATCGATTATATGATACCCTGTCCCATGTGGTTCGAGTAAGGATCTTATATCCTACTAAACTTAAGTCACATATGTTGGTGGAAAAGACTAATAAATCAGATTTGAGTGGCACTCCTTAGTATTTGTTTCGTGTAAATAGTGAAAAATTCGTACCCATATGTCCTAGTGTCACTTATATATCTCAAAAAAAAAAAACATCCAATTTCCGAAAATTTATGCCCTTTATTCTCTGATAGACTTAAATGAAAATTGGGAAAAAATTGGACTACGACTAAAAATGGCTAAATTTTTAAACTGCTGATTTCCGTTTGCAATAAATAATTAGAGATAACATTGTGGAAGTTTGGACTTTAGGGTGGTTTTAGAAATATTCCCCTAAGTTTGAGGGCTAAGTCTAAGCATGAACAAATTTCTACTAGTTCCAGTCATGCTATGGCCAATAAAAGCTTTTAGCAAATTTGATCGAAATATATTTGAGTTGGCGACCTTTAGAATCATCACAAGGTTTATATGGATACACAAAAATACGGACTGACGGGGGACAGATGGACAGACAGACGAAGAGACAGACGCATGTACATACAGACCGATGAACAGACGAACGGACAGATGAATGAAAAAACATAACATTTTGGCCCGAAACATAACGTTTACATCTCGAAAACTAGGTGGCATAGAGAAAAATATTTGAAAAAAGTGACTTTTCTTTTTATAAGGACAACCTCTTCGTTCCGCATGACCTGCTCATGGAGAGCGATTTTGAGGATACGTCAGATGATGAAGAAAATAAGGATGAATAACAAAAAAGTTTTGGAGAGGAAGTAACAGAAGAATTAATTAAAAGAAAAGACTCACCAAAGCCAGAATTTCTGCAACAAACCCAAGCGAAACGATTAAAATGGCTTTAAAAAAAATTATAAATTCTTCTCACTGTTCCGAAGAAAACGAATGGAAAGTTGAAGACAGGCAGTCTTGGAACCATTTAATTGATATCCGGAATATTTTGATAATGATAATTATTGAGGTGTTATTTCCGAAAATGGTAATATATATATTTTGCTTTAACTCAACTCCTTCCGGGTATAAAAAGCTTGTTGGTACTCATATAATTGCGGGATTCATGAAACTGCCAAGTATATGCATATATTATCGACCTCAAATAGAGGTCCCAGCTATTACAAAAACCATGAGGGATATACTTTTTAAGTTGCGAAATAATATGCAACACAAAACTAAAATAAGCTTTGGAAAGTTCTTAACGTGGTGTTGAAAAGGTGCAATGGAAAGCCCAAGAAATGCACCATCGATTCGAAAATGATTCTAATTTCAGCAACGACAAGCTTAAAACAACATGTAAAAGGAAAGCCAAATCCAGTAGGGTTGAAAATCTTTCTAGCGGCGCCTGGTGCATTAATATTAGTTTTTTTTTTATATACCAAGGGGCAAACACATGGCCTGATGGCAAGCCAAATAAACATTTGGAGAGTAGAGGTACTGTTCTCCAAAAACTTGCTGCACATCTTAATGAAAGTAGCGAAATATTCACAAATCGCTACTTTACTTCGGTAAATATCCTGGAAGGCCTGTTAGAAAACCGAGTACCCAAAATTATCGGTGCTAAACGGTAGGTAAGTAGGTAGCGTGCTCGCCTAACATGCGGGGGTCGTGGGTTCGATTCCCACCAGAGGCTTTGGTCTGTCGCTGCAAAAAAAAAAATAAAAATAAAAAACTAACCAAATTAGAATCTGCGGACAGACAAGCCACTCGGCTTCGCGGAACTGTTGTGATGACCACAACATCCGTTGGATCACAACATAGTCAATGCGTTCGATGACGGGACAAAGTTTAAAAAAATATATATCAATATTGATTGTCTAAATTCGATTGTAGAACTAGCGGACAGGTTCATTGTGTATTATAGAATTGTTATTCGCACCAAAAAATTGCCGTTAAAGGTGTTTGATATTTAGTCGCCATTGCCGCACGCAACTCCTGGCTAACGTAAAAAAAAATACAAAACTGCATGCGGAGAAAACAAAAAAAAACAAGTAAGAAAATTATAGTCGGTCTAGACCGACTATACGATACCCTATACCATGCGTTTAGAAACCCTATCTCTTAGGCCCAACTAACTGGACATTGAAAATAAGCAAAAAACCAATTTGAGTGGGATTTTTATTAATTTTTTTGGCTGCAGATATGAAAAAGTTCATATCGGATGCTATATCTATAAAGGGACTTGGTCCAAAAATGGACCGATCCTGATCATGTTTGGTAAAGTGTCTTGTATTTTGCAATAATATGTACAAACAAAATTTGAGAAGAATCAGTGCAATATTTTTGTTTTTTAATAGATTTAAGTGAAGATCGGGAAGCAGCTCTATATGGGGTCAAAGGGATCATTTTTGGACTACTCATTAGTGGATGTAATGAACGCATACAAACCCAATTTGAGTAAGATCTATATGACAATTTGGATCTTATGGCAATTTATGTCGATTTCATATGGGTAATTTATATGGGGGCTAGGTCTGAACATGGACCGATTCTCACCAATTTCAATAGCGTTCATCCCATGGCCGATAAAAGGTTATATACCAAATTTCATCAAAATATATTCATATTTGCGACCTACAGTTTGATTACAAGCTTTACATGGACACACAGACGGACGGACGGACGGACGGACATTGTTAAATCAACTCAGAAAGTGATTCTGATTCGATCGGTATAATTAAAGATGGGTCTAGGTCAAATATTTTTGGTTGTTACAAACAGCAGCACAAAGTCATTATACCCAAACCACATAGTGGTATAGGGTATAAAAAACCATTATGGACTCGTTAGAGTTTAAATTCTACATCGCGGAATGCTTAACTGCTGGTGCTTCAGAAGCGAAGGAGCATCATCTAGAGAATTTGAAGACGAAGCTCTTCAAAAGAGAGCAACGTCAATAAAACCTTTGCCACGAAAAGATATACGTGTTTCAAATAATAAACATTTACCCATATATGCCGTTTCCGATAAGAATAAGTTTATACGTTGTCGTAAAGAGGGATGCAGCAAAGAAACACGTTTTAAGTGCACTTCTTGAGGCATATTTCTATGCATTGAAAATGGCAGACATGGTTTCATGGACTTTCACTCGTATTCGTTAAATATATAAATTATTTTTTTTTTTGAATTTTTTGTTTCACTTCGTTACAAATGTTCAGCCGGCTGCACCTGCGTAATCTAAGAATCCGTTTATACCTTATGTACTTGAATGAATTTTTTTTAATGTTTATGTTAGAAGCATAAAAAACTGTCGTTGAAAATTTCTGACTCTTGGTTTTTCCTTGGGACTGAGGAAGATAAATAATCAACCGTTACAACTAATCTGGTTAAAGTAATTGTTAAAATTTAACATTTTACTAAATCTATTCTGTTTTTGATCAGATTCCATTCTAATTGATCATAACTATCAATGCAATAAATACGTAATTGTTAGGATATCGTTTCACCAGGTTACCTGAGGACGAAAAGGATAAATATTTTTGTATTATATAAAATACGAAATTTTTTTTCACTTATAGATAAATTTGAATTTTAGTTCAAACTACGGAACGAAAATAAAAGTAAGTAGATGCGAATTTCGGAGAACTACGTTAAGTATTCAATTTTGAGTCGTGTAAACTATTCTGCTTGTTTGTCGACAAAATTTTTGGAGCGTTTTTTAACCCTTTGCCCGTGACCCAATCGAGCTGAAACTTTACAGGCAGACATATTTTTGACATAGATATTTTCAGTCAATCAATTATTTAATTATATTATGGTAAATTATCTTTTTTTTTATAAAAAAAAGGGAGTATAATAAAAACTTAGGTTTTATGATTTGATTTTTTAAGCAAAAATAAAGATTACTTTTTTTATTTTTTATATTTTTCCAAGTAGGGCACAACAGTAGTTTTCTATGTTTTTATTTTTTTAAACACATACAAACCGAACTGAAGGAAATATGGGAAATATGGGAAAAATTTATTTGATTTTAATGTCTATTAAAAATTTCAAAAATTGCTCGCTGCTAGGGGGCTTCTCACATTATTTGACTATGTTTGATTTTAATATTTGTTCGAAAAAATAAAAACAAATAAGAAAATTATTGTTGGTCTAAACGACTATACGATATCCTATGCCATGGTTTAGAGACCAGACCTCTTCGGTCCAACTAATTGGATACATAAATTAAGCATAAACCAAATTTGAGTGGAATTGTAATTATTTTTTTGCCTGCAGATATAGAAAAGTTCATATCGGGTGCTATATACACATACAGGGGGACTACGTCAAAAAATGGAGAGATCCTGACCATATTTGGTAAAGTCACTTATATTTTGAAAAAATATATACAAACCAATTATGAGAAAAATCAGTGAAATATTTTTGATTTTTGATAAATTTAATCAATAGGTTATCTAAACTCATGGTATAGGGTATCGTATTGTCGGTCCGGACCAAATATTATTTTCTTACTTGTTTCTAATTGGCATTATTTCAACCAATTGTAATGAAATGTAGCAAGTTCGAAAAATTTCTAATTACAATCGAGTAAAAAATAATTAGTTTAAAAAATTTTTTCTTATAAAAATTTAAAAGTAGAATTGTTACGGTCTCTGGTTCAAACACTAAAAACACCCAAATTAAAAAAAAATTAAAACTAAAATTTTTTATATCTTAAACTTTTTTTTTAATTTTTTTTTAGTATTTAAATATAATACTTCTTTTCTACAAATATTCAATGCCCAGGAGGACCCACAAAATGTATTCGGTCTTAAATTGATAATTTTAATTTTATATCTATTTTAAGTGATCTTTCTATAGATTAGATAGATTATAAAGAAAAAAATCATACAAACTACAACACACGACGGATAGCCGGACTGAATTGCTTCAGAATCGGTGTAACAAATATGGAAATAGATCAAGTAATTTTTGCTGGTAGTTACAAGCATAAGGACAAACTCATTATATACTGAACAGAGAGTGCTATTGAATAGAAAAATATAATTAGACAAAACTTTTATATTACAATTTTTTCAAGCTGTCAAAATAGGTGAACATTGTAAGAAATGTGTGAAAAAAAATCAATTTAGTTTTAATGTACATTAAAAAAAAAAATCATGTGAATCCCATCACAGGGGATATGTATAAATATCTAGAAATTAAAGATTTTTTATGGCACTTTTTTAAGATCAAACATAATCACTTGTAGCAATCAACTGCAGCGGTTCTGCTAATATAAATATATTTAATATTATTTATTATTTCAACCGGTTAATTTTGAATTTTTAGTTTTTTATTTTTCGTTTTTTATTTTTCATGTTTCATATTTCATTTTTGATTTTTAATTATACCCTATACCACTATGTGGTTTGGGTATATTGACTTTGTGCTGCTGTTTGTAACTACCAAAAATATTTGACCTAGACCCATCTTTTATTAAACCGATCGAATCAGAATCACTTTCTGATTCGATTTAACAATGTCCTTCCGTCCGTCCGTCTGTCTGTGTGTCCATGTAAAGCTTGTAATCAATTGATGATTGATGAAATTTGGTATGTGAGCTTTTATCTATTGAAATTGGTGAGAATCGGTCCATGTTCAGACCTAGCCCCATGCAAATGACCCCTATGAAATCAACATAAATAGCCATAAGATCCAAATTATCATATAAATCTTAGTCAAATTGGGTTTGTATGAGTTTATAACATCCATTAATCAGTAATCCAAAAATCATCCCTATGGGACAACTCTTAGTCATAGGCCCCATATAGAGCTGCTTCCCGATCTTCACTTAAATCTATCAAAAAACAAAAATATTGCACGGATTCTTTTCAAATTTTGTTTTTATATATTTTTGCAAAATACAAGAGACTTTACCAAACATGGTCAGGATCGGTCCTTTTTTGGGCCTAGTCCCCATATAAATATAACATCCGATATGAACTTTTTCATATCTGCAGCAAAAAAATTAACAAAAATCCCACTCAAATTTGGTTTATGCTCATTTTCTATGTCCAGTTAGTTGGGTCTATGAGATACGGTCTCTAAACGCATGGTATAGGGTATCGTATAGTCGGTCTAGACCGACTATGATTTTCTTACTTGTTTTTTGATTTTTCGTTCTTCATTTTTAATTTTTCGATTTTCATTTTTATACCCTATACCACTATGTGGTTTGGGTATAATGACTTTGTGCTGCTGTTTGTAACTACCAAAAATCTTTGACCTACACCCATCTTTTATTATACCGATCGAATCAGAATCACTATCTGATTCGATTTAACGATGTGTGTCCGTCCGTCTGTCTGTGTGTCCATGTAAAGGTTGTAATCAAACTGCAGGTCGCAAATATGAATATATTTTGTTGAAATTTGGTAGATAAGCTTTTATCGGCCATAGGATGAACGCTACTGATGAGAATCGGCCCATTTTCAGACCTAGCCCCCATACAAATGACCCCTATGAAATTGACTTAAATTCCAAATTGGGTTTGTATGCGTTTATTACATTCATTAATCAGTAGTCCAAAACGTTCCCTATGGGAAAACTCTTAGTCATAGGCCCCATATAGAGCTGCTTCCCGATCTTCGCACAGATATTTCTCAAATTTGGTTTGTATATATTTTTTTAAAATATAAGTGACCTTACTAAATATGGTCATGATCGGTCCACATTTCGACCTAGTCCCCATATAAATATAGCGTCCGATATAAACTTTTTCATATCTGCAGCCAAAAAAATTAATAAAAATGCCACTCAAATTTGGTTTATGCTTATTTTATATATCGAATTAATTGGAGCGAAGAGATAGGGTCTCTAAACCATGGTATAGGGTATCGTATAGTCGGTCTAGACCGACTGTAATTTCTTACTTGTTTATTGCTCGTTTTTTATTTTTCATGTTCCATTTTTTATTTATCATTTTTTATTTTTCATTCTTTATTTTTAATTTTCGGTTTTCATTTTTCATTTTTAATTTTTTTTTTCATTTTCCATTTTTTATTTTTCATTTTCCATTTTTTATTTTTCATTTTTAATTTTTCATTTTTCATTTTACATTCTTTATTTTTAATCATTCGTTTTTCATTTTTTGTTTTTTTCATTTTTTATTTTATTTCCTATTTTCCATTTTTCGTTTTTCATTTTCATTTTTAATTTTTAGTTTTCCATTTTAAATCTTTAATTTTTCATTCTTCATTTTTAATTTTTCATTCTTTGTTTTTAATTTAATTTTAATTTTAATTTTAATTTAATTTTTAATTTTTTTTTCATTTTTTATTTCATATTTATTTTTCATTTATCAGTTTTAATTTTATATTTTTATTTTCCGTTTTTATTTTTCATTCTCCATTTTTCATTTATCGTTTTTCATTTTTCTTTTTTCATTTTTTATTTCATTTCTTATTTCCATTTTTCGTTTTTCATTTCTCATTTTTCATTTTTAGTTTTCCATTTTAAATGTTTCATTTTTCCTTTTTAATTTTTCATTTTTCATTCTTTGTTTTTAATTTTTTGTTTTTCATTTTTTATTTTTCATTCTTCATTTTTCATTTTTAATTTTCCGTTTTTAATTTTTCATTTTTTATACCCTATACCACTATGGGGCTTGGGTATAATGACTTTGTGCTGCTGTTTGTAACTACCAAAAATCTTTGACCTACACCCATCTTTTATTATACCAATCGAATCAGAATCACTATCTGATTCGATTTAACTATGTGTGTCCGTCCGTCCGTCCGTCTGTCTGTGTGTCCATGTAAAGGTTTTAATCAAACTGTAGGTCGCAAATATGAATATATTTTGATGAAATTTGGTAGATAAGCCATAGGATGAACGCTATTTAAATTGGTGAGAATCGGTTCATGTTCAGACCTAGCCCCCATACAAATTACCCCTATGAAATCGACATAAATTGCCATAAGATCCAAATTGTCATATAGATCTTACTCAAATTGGGTTTGTATGCGTTTATTACATCCATTAATGAGTAGTCTAAAAATGATCCCTTTGGCCCCATATAGAGCTGCTTCCCGATCTTCACTTAAATCTATTAAAAAACAAAAATATTGCACTGATTCTTCTCAGATTTTGTTTGTATATATTTTTGCAAAATAAAAGAGACTTTAGCAAACATAATCAGGATCGGTACATTTTTGGACCTAGGTCCCATATAGATATAGCATCCGATATGAATTTTTTCATATCTTCAGCCAAAAAACTTAATAAAAATCAGACTCAAATTTGGTTTTTGCTTATTTTCTATGTCCAGTTAGTTGGGCCTAAGAGATAGGGCATGGTATAGGGTATCGTATAGTCGGTCTAGACCAACTATAATTTTCTTACTTGTTTGTTTTTCATTTATCATTTTTAATTTTTCATTTTTATTTTCTATTTTTTATTTTTCATTTTTTATTTTTAATTTTCCGTTTTTCATTTTTCATTTTTAATTTCATCTTTATTTTCATTTATCATTTTTCGTTTATCATTTTTAATTTTCCGTTTTTATTTTTCGCTTTTTATTTTTCTTTTATTATTTTTCATATTTCATTTTTTATTTTTCATTTTTAAACAGGTTATTACATTTCATAATTTTTTCACCAATACAATCATAAATCACACCGATTTTGTCTTACATCTCACATGTTACGCTGTTTTTGTGATTGTATTGTGAAATAGATATTTACACCCTGCGCCTAGTGATGCTTACACATCAAAAATTCAAGGAAGCTCACTGTTTTAAGCAGACTTTTCACATTATTTGCTTTGTTTTGATTTATATATTTAGTCTTAAAAATAAATATCAAAAAATTATTTTCATTTTGTGACCTTTAACATAAAAAATATAATTGTTAAAAGCTAAAAACTTAAAAAAACCCGATTTCATTTCATTATTATCTTAGAGTAAAAATTTCTCATATCCTGGTTTTTAAAATTTTTGTTTTTCTTCTGTACGTAAAGATTAACTCGATCTTAATTTGACATATACTATAGTATTTTACATCTATTCGAACAGATACGAAGTAAAATTCTGAAGAAAAAATTATACAAAATTACTAAAACCTTATGACTATACTACGGACGGACTGACTAAATTTCCTCAAAATCGTTATGATAAATAGTCGATCTAGACACAAGCTTGGTATACGTTGACCACAGAGTGCTATTGAATAGAAATATATAATTAAATAAAACTTTTTATAAAGATTTTTATATGAAAAGCTTAATATTAAGGATTTTTTAAATATTGCCTCTTTTTATCATAAGAAACAGTGTAAAAGAACATTGATTATAAATGAAAACAATTTGGGCTGCTGTTGCAAATTAAATATTTAAAAACCAACTTATTTTAACAGTATTGCTATTTACAACTACAAATAACAATGTCCGCTGCTAAATAATATTTGTACATGAATATTTTTTATTTATTATTTAATATTTATTATATGATTGCGATAAAAAAATAATAATAAAAAAAACACTTAAAGGCAACACTTAATCACCGGTCCTTGTTTGAATCACGATACGAAAAGAGATAGACACAGACATATAAATAGTAGAGAACGTTGAGTCAAATCTTCGAAAAATTTAAGAGTTTAATTGTTTTTTTTCCATAACATTTTCATATTTATAGTTTATTTTTTATTACGAATACAAACTCAATTTAAAAACACACACTTTTTAAAACATAAATTTAAAAAAAAAAAACATATATAATTTTTATTTTCACAAATTAATCATATCTGTAAATGATATATGTACGAATATCTCTTTAAAATTTTGTATAGCAAATTGTTTAACACGCAGACATAAAAAACATTAATTTTTTGTATATTTTTAACAAAATAAATTTACATTATATTTTTTACAGTTTAATTTATAATTTATTTAATTTGAAAACGTTGAACAATTAACACGTAATATTAATGAATTTTTTTCTTTTTGCTTTTAAATTTGATAAATATTCTTCAGTTTGCACTTATGTTAAACGTTGCATTATTTATCTGTAAATGTTTGATATGCCATTTAATCAAATCCTTTATACCTCATCAATTGATTGCCAATTTTTCTGATTCAATATCTATTCTTTTTTTTTGTTGTTTGGTATTGGTTGACTATTTAATTTCTATCAATCTAAAAATATCTATTTAAATGACTGTGACAACAATGTAGAGATTTCATTATATTTTAGACAGGCTGTTTAATGGCTGTTTAAATGACAGTTTCATTCGATTTATTTTTTGTTTTTAAATACTATTCGAAAATGGGTGTTGCGGACAAAGTTTTCAAGGACTTTATTTTATACCCTTCACATGAGCGAAAAAATATAAGTTTAATATTTTTGTGCCAATGACGCCATAATGGTGATTGTGTTAGTTACTTAACATATTAATTATTAAATCACTCATCAACTCAGTATTCCCAACTGAGTTTTCAAAAAAGTCAGCATAGAGGCAATATCTGACTTTTTGAAATATATTTAAACTGAAATGCAGAAATAGCATTGCGCCTATCTAAAAATATAAAAAAAATGTTGAAGTTGTTAACATTTTATATAAATTGATCTGAAAATAGGGGGGACCCAAAAGACAGTCCTCTACCCCGAAAACAGAAATGCGGTTGAACTGCTTTCCTGTGCTGCAGGTGACATTAATTGTCATAGACAAAATACCCACTTCGATTTCAGGGTTTCTTAAAACTAATATTTTTTTTATTTCAAGTAAAGCTCAAATTTGTTAAAAAATTTTAATTTTATTTTATTTTTTAAGAAAATACATAAAACACTACATCTACAATGTAGATTCTACTTAAATGCATACTCGAATTTATTTTAACACCAAAGCATCTCAAAATTGTCAAAGTCTTTCAAACTCTGACTAGGTTTAACAATGTTTGGTCAATTTTTTAAGAAGAGTAAAAATTGCAAGAAAATGTGGTTTTTTAAGAAAATGTATTTTTAAATTTTTTTTTTAGAAAACAGGCTTTTTATGAGCAGAAACTTTTTAAAGAAAATATCCTATTTGAGAATAAGTACTTTTGTAAGAAAATTTCATTTTAGCCCAGCTCTCGAAATTCGAGTACAAATTCTAGGACATATTATTTTTTCATTCAACTTTTTTCTTACAATGTTTTTTTAATCTATAGGTATGTTATTCAACTTAAGCAATTCACAATTCAACACAGTGCGTCTGATATATAATTTAAATCATTCGAATTAACAGGGTGTAACGAGTTATTATAAATATTTTATTTTATTTAATTTATTAGATTTTTAAGACAGATTGTATATAAATTTTATCATTGTCAGCTTCTCCTCCACATGGGCTATAACTGTGCCAATTTTCACACTCCTACGTGCCCGCATATTGCATAAAAAGGGAACTAAAAATTTTTTTCACGTGTTAATATATAGATAGGAATATTTATATTAAAATTTGCTTAATCAGGTATGTGATGAAAACCGAAATCAATACCAAAACGAAACAATATCGAAAATAGGTATGATGTAAATCAATTTTTGGATTTGCTTTCGTTTTTTTTTTTTTTTTTTTCAAGAATAAATATATTTTATTTTCCATTTTGTTCTATGGAAATATGGATAAATAAAGATGTGATGGAAAACGTAATTGTTATTTTTTTTTTATCGTTTTTAAATCAAACAGAAACAGATACGCTTTTTTTCAACTTTTCAAGCTTTAATAAGGACTCGCATATTCCAGCCCTCGAAATTCGAGTGCACATTCTAGGAAATTTTATTTTTTCATTAAATAAAGACCCCAAAGTTATGCTAATGAATTAAAGCTTATTTACAAATCAACACAAAAAACAAACTCATTTTTATTACAAACACATTAACAAATTTAATAAATACAAACATAGCATTGTATAATTTTATGTATGTGTTAGTAGCATCTTTAAATGCAATTTTCTCAAAATAGAGGAAAAAATTAAAAAATCTTTAAGTCTGAAAAATGGCTAAAACGAAATACCTTCCAAAAATTATACGTTTGGTCAAAATCGGGATAAAACGGTAGAACAAAACATCGGTCAAAAGAAATCGCCTAGCCTATTAATATTATAGATATAACTTAATGTAAATATAATAAATTTATGTACTATAACGTCTAACTTAATATAATTTTTCAGGGAAAAACTCGTAAATCCAGAACAGAAAATGAGGAAATTTTACGTCATCATCAGAAGGTTGAAAAATTGCTACAACAAAATTTTGCTTCAAAAGGACATTCTCGGCACTTATCGTTATTACAGATGCCATTTTAATAAATTTTTTCAAACAAAAACACAAAATTAATAAGCTAATATTGACATTTTTTTGTGAAAAACAATAACACAGCGTTGTATTTAATAATAAAATAATATTAATATAGTGACATTTTATTTAAAGAAACATTATGAAGTGGAACAAAAATGAAATTTTGAAACCGCTTGATTTTCATCAAACCTATTATTAAAGAGTTCTTTTGAAAATTTCGCTTTCGATTTAAAATCGATTTCCATCACATGCCTGTATAACAAAACGATTTTTTTTAAGAAAATGTACTTCGTTCAGAAAAATAAAATTTTTAGGATAATGCACTTTTTATGAAAGGCACTTTTTTAAGAAGAAATAATTAAGGAAAGGTACTTTTTAAGAAAAGATAATGTATAAGAAAATAAATTTTTTAAAAGACTTACTTCTCAGAAAAGACGCTTTATAAAGAAAAAAAAATACTTTATTAAGGAGAGACATTTTTTAAGGAAAATTTAGCTTTTCAAGAAAAGATATTTTCGAAAACATACTTTTTATATAAGTGAAACTTTTTTCAGAATAGAAATTAATTTTTTTTCAGAAGAGGTATTTTTTAAGCGGTAATTTTTTAAGAAAATACTCTATTTTTAAAAAATGTTATTTTTTAAAGAAAATATACTTATTAAAAAAAGGAAAAATTTTAGGAAAAGAAATTTTTTTAATCAAGTGATCTTTTTTAGAATAAACACTAAGAAAAGCTTGCTTAAAAAACAAGAAAATTTTTAGGAAGAGGTAATGTTTTTAAAGGAGGTTCTTTTTTAAGAAAAAGAAAATTTTTCGAAAATATACACTTTATATAATAAATATAAATATAAATTTATTAAGGAAAAGTACTTTATTAAGCCGATGTACTTTATTTCCTAACCCATAGTGAGGGTTTCATTTAGTTTACTAGAACAATTAATTTTTTTAAATATGCCAAAATTGCTCGATTTATTAAAAATTTTTAGCAGGGAAAACTAGCATATTTGGTTATTATATTTTAAGCATTCCCATCTAAAACTTCAATAGCACTTGCAAAATATTAGAATTTAAAAAAAAAAAAAATAATCTTTTATTAGGTTGGGGTCATATGTAGGCTATTAAGATAATGTTTAATAGAAACTGATAAATTTTTATTACAATCTACCTAGAAAGAGTACATACAAATTTTTCTCGAATTTCGAAAAAAATTCTGGCATAAGAAATTACTTAAAAATTCACATAGTTAATCTCTAACATATATTTAACAATTTTTTAAAAATTTGTTTAAGAAAATTTTTTAAAACTTGAAAAAGGAGATTTCAAAATTTTATCAAAAAAGTTTCCATTATCGGTCTCAATGTGGTAATAAATAAATACTTCATATCTGAGTGCTTATAAGTATAGGGACTAAAAAAGAATGGTGGCTTTAATCAATTTCTCAAAGTTGAAAAAAATGCCGTCAAATTTCACGACCTAGTTTTTTTGGCACAAAAGTGTTCTCGGGCATTTGCTATTCCTTGGCGAGTTTATATTCGATTTTGAAGTTATAAAGCTTTTTAAAGAGATAGAGACCCTAGACCTAGACCGACTATACTTTTCTTACTTGATTTTTTTTTTTGGAAAAAAATGTCCTTATAAGAGAATATATAATTCTAAAGAAATGTGCCTTTTTTAAGAAAATGTACTTATCAAAAAAAAAGGTACTTTAGTTAAAGAAGTAGTTTTTAAAGAGAAGGTAATTTTTAAGAAAATATACGTTTTAAAGAAAAGATACTTTTTTAAGCGAGGGTACTTTTTTTTAAGGAAACGTACTTAAAAAAAAAAATCCTTTGCAAAAAAGTGTTTTTTTAAACAAATTTACTTTTTTAAGAAAATGTGGTTATAAAAAAATAGGTATTTTTTAAGAAAATGTACTTTTCTATTATAAAGGGTACTTTTTAAGATTATGTACTTAAAAAGAAGTAACTTTCTTTTTAACCAAAGGTACTCTTTTAACAAAAGATAAGAAAAGGTACTTTTGAACACAAGGTACTTTTTTTTAACAAAATTTATCTTTTTAACTAAAGGCATTCTTTTAAGAAAGGGCACTTTTCTTAAGATGATGTACTCTTTAAAAAATAACTTTCTTAAGAAAAGGTACTTTACAAAAGGTACTTTTTTAACAAAAGGTAATTTTTTAACAAAATGTACTTTTTTTAACAAGAGGTACTTATTTAACAAAAGCTACTTTTTAACAAAAGCTACTTTTTATAACAAAATTTAGTTGTTTAACAAAAGGCATTTCTTTTAAAATGAGGTACTTATTTAAGAAAAGATACTTTTTTAACAAAACGTACTCTTCAAAGAATAAGAGTTTTTTAAAGAAAATAAACTTTTAAAGAAAATGTTTTTTTTTTTTTAAGAAAATTTCCTTTTTAAGAAATGGTACTTTCTATAAAAGGGTGAAATTAATTTAAGAAAATTAATTTTTCCAAAAAATTACCTTTTTAGATCTACTTTTTAAGAAAATTTACTCTTATATAAAGGTACTTTTAATATAAAGATATTTTTTCGTATAAAGGTACTTTTTTATATGAAGGTAATTTTTCATATGAAGTTATTTTTTCATATTAACATAAGTTTTTAAGAATTTTTTTTATTTAATTTTTGTATGAAAACGGCCTTTTAATGAATATTTAGTTTATTAAGGAAAGCTACTTTTGCAGGAAAAGATACTTTTTCATATGAAGGTTTTTTTTTTAAAGAAAATTGCAATTTTTAGGATAATTTATTTTTTTTTAAGAAAATGTACTTTTCCATATAGATGTATTTTTCATATAAAAAGGTACTTTTTTTAAGAAAAGTTAATTTTTTAAGAAAAGATAATTTTTTAAGAAAAGATATTTTCTCAACAAAATGTACTATTTGAACAAAATGTACTATTTGAAGAAAAGGTACTTTATTAAGAAAAAGTACTTTTTAGGTGTTTTTTTTTTTAAGAAAATGAACTTTTTGAGGTGCTTTTGTTTTAAGAAGATACTTTTTAAAAATTGTAATTTTAAGGCTATAAGAATATGAATGCATGGTACAGAATATCTTGAATTGTTTGAGAATGATTTTTCTTCTTTTTTGATATTTCAGTTACAAAATTTACAAAATTATTTTAGTGTTCTAGCTCAAAACTAACGGGTGATTTTTTAAGAGCTTGATAACTTTTTAAAAAAAAAAAACGCATAAAATTTGCAAAATCTCATCGGTTCTTTATTTGAAACGTTAGATTGGTCCATGACATTTACTTTTTGAAGATAATTTCATTTAAATGTTGACCGCGGCTGCGTCTTAGGTGGTCCATTCGGAAAGTCCAATTTTGGGCAACTTTTTCGAGCATTTCGGCCGGAATAGCCCGAATTTCTTCGGAAATGTTGTCTTCCAAAGCTGGAATAGTTGCTGGCTTATTTCTGTAGACTTTAGACTTGACGTAGCCCCACAAAAAATAGTCTAAAGGCGTCAAATCGCATGATCTTGGTGGCCAACTTACCGGTCCATTTCTTGAGATGAATTGTTCTCCGAAGTTTTCCCTCAAAATGGCCATAGAATCGCGAGCTGTTGAAACCATATGTCAACCAAGTTCAGTTCTTCCATTTTTGGCAACAAAAAGTTTGTTAGCATCGAACGATAGCGATCGCCATTCACCGTAACGTTGCGTCCAACAGCATCTTTGAAAAAATACGGTCCAATGATTCCACCAGCGTACAAACCACACCAAACAGTGCATTTTTCGGGATGCATGGGCAGTTCTTGAACGGCTTCTGGTTGCTCTTCACTCCAAATACGGCAATTTTGCTAATTTACGAAGCCATTCAACCAGAAATGAGCCTCATCGCTGAACAAAATTTGTCGATAAAAAAGCGGATTTTCTGCCAACTTTTCTAGGGCCCATTCACTGAAAATTAGACGTTGTGGCAGATCGTTCGGCTTCAGTTCTTGCACGAGCTGTATTTTATACGGTTTTACACCAAGATCTTTGCGTAAAATCTTCCATGTGGTCGAATAACACAAACCCAATTGCTGCGAACGGCGACGAATCGACATTTCACGGTCTTCAGTAACACTCTCAGAAACAGACGCAATATTCTCTTCTGTACGCACTGTACGCATTCGTGTGGTTGGTTTAATGTCCAATAAAGTAAACTGAGTGCGAAACTTGGTCACAATCGCATTAATTGTTTGCTCACTTGGTCGATTATGTAGACCATAAATCGGACGTAAAGCGCGAAACACATTTCGAACCGAACACTGATTTTGGTAATAAAATTCAATGATTTGCAAGCGTTGCTCGTTAGTAAGTCTATTCATGATGAAATGTCAAAGCATACTGAGCATCTTTCTCTTTGACACCATGTCTGAAATCCCACGTGATCTGTCAAATACTAATGCATGAAAATCCTAACCTCAAAAAAATCACCCGTTACTTTTACGGCATAACTATATCTAAAAATGTACTTACATCTTTCAAACTCTTCCTTTTTCGTTACTTTCTGTATTAAACACCCAGTATAAAGTAAATACTTTTAAAATGTATTTCTCACTAACACCACTATTTTTATTTATTTTTTTATATATTTTTACTTTTATTTACTTATTTATTTATTTTTATTTAGAAAACTCTTAAACATGTCACGCATAAGACATTCGAACAACACAAGTAATGTTTTTAATTCTTTAGTAAATAGATTTGAAAAGCAAAACCATCATCAACCGTTTAATTGTTGTGCACTTTTGTAATGACATTTACGAAAACAATTCACATAGAAAATTGTTTTTCGCAGCATAAAAAACTAAGTTTAAAAATAACACTTGGAAAATTTTACAATATGTGTGTATCGATTTTTACTTCATTAAAAAGATTTATTGTGCAGTCATTCAAAATGAGATTTTTTATTTCAAAAATAATTTCCAGTTTTAAATTGGAGAATTTTTTTATTGCGAATATTTTGGCTAGAAAACAATTTTAAAACTCCGTGGTGCTTTCAATTGCCACAACATGTGTTTGTGTAATTTGTTGTAACTGATTGACGTTTAAGGTGCAACTGATATCACAAGTCTACATTTAATCTACGGTTGATGTCTCCTCATGTACTATTTCGCTGCTAATGTGCTTGCAATTGTATGCCGATGGTTGTTAGAAGGCGAACGGATAGACAGATAATCCGACAGACATATTGCAATTTAAGTGTTAATACATCTTTTTGTTATAGTTCATAAAATCGTTACGCTTCTATAAGCAGAATGAAGTATTTCGGCCACCAACTACTATTTAAGGGGTTTCCTAGGGTTGTAACGTGAAATGTATCTGGCTAATGGGAAGGAATCCAAGAAATAAAGATTTTGACAATATAAAAATATAATCTAAAAAAAGACTAAAATTTCAGATAATACCAAGTACTCGTTTCTATGATAGTAGCGTTTCTTAGAAAGTACCCCATTTTAGATAACATATGCAGAAAGTATTCGTTTCTTAAATACTACCAGTTTCTTAGAAAATACCCCCTTCGTAGAGAAGGCACCATTTTCTAAGAAAATAATTTTTTCTTATATATTTTTTAAAAAGCTGCCGTTTCTTAGAAAGTTCCCGTTAATTAAAAAACACCCATTACTTAGAACGCATTATTTCTTGCAAAACAAACGTATTTGCAAAAAGACACGTTTTTGATAGAGCACCCATCGCTTTTAAAGTACAAGATACTTAGAAAGTACCCGTTTTTATTCAGTACCCGTTTCTTAGGAAGTAGTCGTT
This sequence comes from Cordilura impudica, assembly GCA_963682025.1. Classification (NCBI taxonomy): domain Eukaryota; kingdom Metazoa; phylum Arthropoda; class Insecta; order Diptera; family Scathophagidae; genus Cordilura; species Cordilura impudica. The sequence goes on along the minus strand of OY821518.1, from coordinate 36,014,989 downwards.
TCTTGCAAGGTACCCATTTCCTATTAAGTACTCATTTCTTACAAACTAATTGTTTTTAAGAAAGCTACCGTTTCTTGGTAAGTCCCCATTATTTATTAAGTACCCGTTTCATAGAAAGTAATCGTTTCTTAGAAAGTACCAGTTTTTTAGAATAAACATGTTTTTTTTGTAAAGACTCATTTCTGATAAAGCACCTGTCTCTTACAAAATACCCGTTTCTTATTAAAAACCCGTTTCTTAGAAAGTAATCATTTGTGAGAAAGCACCATTTTCTTATTAAGTATCAGCGTCTTATTAACTACTTCATAGAGAAGATACCACGAAAATACTTGTTTCTTAAAAGGCAGTTTTTTCTAAACAGGTACCCATTTTTTAAAAAGCTCATATTTCTTGCAAAGTACCCATTACTTAGTAACACTTGTAACTTAGAAAGTACCAATTTCATGTAAAGCTCACGTATTTGCAAAAAGGCTCGTTTTTGATAAAGCACCAGTCTCTCCGAAAGTACCAGTTGTTAGAAAGTACCCGTTTTTAATCAAGCACCAGTTTCTTAGGAAGTAGTCGTTTCTTAGAAGGTGCCCTTTTATTATTAAGTACTCATTTCATAGAAAGTAATCGTTTCCTGGAAAGTACCCATATTTTAGAAAGCACATGTTTCTTTGAAAACACTCGTTTTTGATAAAGCACCAGTCTGTCGGACAGTACCACTTACTTAGAAGGTACCCGTTTGTTATTAAGAACCTGTTTTTAAGAAAGTAATCGATTCTTAGAGAGTACCCATTTCTTGTTAAGTATCCGTTTCTTATTTACTACTCAATTCATAGAAAGTATTTGTGTCTTAGAAACTTAATGTCTGTAAGAAAGTTACCGCTTCTAAGTACGTACCCATTTCTTAGGCCTGGTCTTCACTATGTCATACAAATTGAGAATAAACAATTTCCTCAAATGACATCTCGTAATTTTTTATTAATCACGTTTGCATTACATCTTATAAACTTACAAAAACAAAACACCATGTTGGCAATTTCACTTTAGGTATCAAAGTTGCCAGGGGTTACAAATGACATGATATTACAATCCGTTTTCATACAAACGACATTGTCGACACTGAAAATGACAGTCCTTAGAAGGAACCAGTTTCTTAGAAACTATCAATTTCTTATTAAATACTTATTTCTTAAATGAAACTCATTTCCAAAAAATTATTCGTTTTTTAAAAAGTTCCTGTTTCTTTAAAAGTACCCGTTACTTAGAAAATACCCATTTCACGTATATACTAAAAGACTCATTTTTAATACAACGCCCATATCTTAGAAGTACCAGATACCGTACCCGTTTCTCATTCAGTTCCCACTTCTAGAAAGTAGTCGTTTCTTAGAAGCTATTAAGTACTCGTTTCTTATTAAGTACTCATTTCAGAAAAGTACTTTTATATTAGTATCTAATTGTCTCTTAGTAAGTACCCATTTCTTTTTAAGTATCCATTACAAAGAAAATAATCGTTTCAAAGAAAGTAGCGGTTTTTTAGAATACACGTATTTCTACGAAACGACTTGTTTCTGATAAGGCACCCGTCTCTGAGAAAGTACCAGTTACTTTGAAAGTATCAGTTTCTTACACAATTTTTCAACAAGATCGGTCCAGATCTCTCTGAGTTACAGGGGATCAAAATTTGACATTTTGGCCAAACAGGTGTTTTTTCTCATCCATGTAACTTATTACCTATTGTTCTTAGAAAATTTTCTCCCAAATAGTTTAGATAGCTATTTCTTCAATATTTCGGAAAAAAATACTTAAAAAAAAAAGATAAATTTGTAGACTTTTTTTGCTAAATTAAAGCATTTTTGCCTTTTTTTTCAAAAAGGGCATTTTTTTTTTTTTTTCATAAGAAAGCTTAGTATTTTTCCTTTAAGAGCTTTTTGGTTGCTTAGTGGGATGGGAGTGGGATATCTATCAAAATAAATATTTTGTAACTCAAGACAACGGTTTTTAAATTTTTCACAAATGCACTATTTTGAATTTTTTCCTATTTGTGTGTAAAACCTTACAAATAAAACTTATACTGAGAAACTAGACAAATTAACCTTTCCGAAGGTATATAACATACCTAACTAAAATTTTATACTCTCGATACTGTAATACCCAGAATATGTTAACCTCAGGAAAAAAATCGCTTTTTTTTCTGTAGAAATGTTGAAAAATTATTATTTTTTATTTATTTTTAATAATAATTAAATTAATGTATAATAATAATAATAATATTACAAATAAAAAGATAAATAATTTGTTAAAATTTATTCTTAATTGCATTTGATCCATTTATATCATAACTATTTTTATACTTAATTTATTGTAGCTGATGAAGTATTTAGGTCTTGTAAATTTTTAAATACCCAGTCTTTCATCCAGCTTTTTTGTCGCCTTTATTTACTGCGTTTTTTTGTCAATCCTTTCTTGGCGTTACTAGGTTCAGCTGTTGATTTCGCTGCTGGTTTATTTGTTGTCTTTGGAAAGAAATCGCATTGAATAGAGGCAGAAAACTTTTTCAACTTGAGTCTTCCATCGACAAGCGTTATAAAAGCATGGTATTGAGCGGTGCTATCGATTGTTACCGCAGCATCGAATCTGCTCTTCAGTGTTTTCAATGTTTCCTGATAATCCTCTTTGCTACTAAAAACTATTTTAGTTTCTTTACAATAACTCTTTGCCCAATGGAATAAAGCAGTCGCATCTAAGATGCGATCTTGATGAGAGCACTGAAGGCTATACTATGCTGCATTTCTTTTAAGGTTTGCTCCAATACCATCATATGCTCCTTTACCATGAGCATTAGGATGAAAATGCCACTTAGCTGGCATTCCAAAATCTTTTTCATGGGCTATAAGATTTGCCAAGCTACTTTTGTTTTTAAAATGTTGACGAGCTCCGTCCGAAACGTAGTATACCTTCCTTACTGTAAATTTAGATTTTAGAAATTTTAGTATTCTCTTCTGGTACTCATAAACTGCAACAGTATCATGTTTTAAATCGTCGGATATGATTGCCATACTTTTGTGTTCCAGTTTTTCATCTTTCATGTAGTAAATAACTACTGTGAGTAGAGTTGCTTGGTTGTTATTGAAGTGGAATGCTTGTATGGCATCCTGAAGAACATATTTATAGTTTTCTGCGAAATCATATGAAATAACGAATTCATCAGACTTCAAATGTATCTTCAAATCCTTGAAGAATGACCATTGCTCTTTGACTAAAAAGTCATGGTTTCGCAAGTTTAGCAATCCTGTACACATTTCTTCCACAAAATCATCCACATTTAAAATGATTATTTCAATGTGCATCTGTCAGTCTCAATCTAAGAATCAAATTTGACCTCCTCTATATATTCTCGATCTAAAGAGTTGATTAAATTTTCTTTGATGTATGTGGTTTTCGGGCAACTGGTACATTCACCTAAGTGGCAAGAAGTTGTTGCATTAGGACACATAGTCAATTTAAGGCAATCGCGGTAATCGTGTAAATCTTCTGCCGAATCATCTGTTAAATACTTTAAGTTGATTTCCTTCAACATCAGTTTAACATTTTCATGGTAAATGCATACTGTGAGTTCCGCTGCTTTCTCCCAAAACGCAAAGTTTTGGCCGCATTTGGTTTAATTTCGTGAAGCCAATTCTAACATCCTCGTGTTCAGATTGAAATGTTGCAAATAACTCTTTCAGGTTACAGATAACCATTCTCTTCTGTTATGTTATGAAGGTATGTTTCATACCTTCGGAAAGGTTAATTTGTCTAGTTTCTCAGTATAAGTTTTATTTGTAAGGTTTTACACACAAATAGGAAATAATTAAAAATAGTGCATTTGTGAAAAATTGAAAAACCGTTGTCTTGAGTTACAAAACATTTATTTTGATAGATATCCCACTCCCATCCCTCTAAGCGACCAAAAAGCTCTTAAAGGAAAAATCCTAAGCTTTCTTATGAAAAAAAAAAAAAAAATGCCCTTTTCGAAATAAAAGGCAAAAAATGCTTTAATTTAGCAAAAAAAAAATAAAATATAAAATTATTTTTTTTTTAAAGAATTTTTTCCAAAATATTGAAAAAATAGCTATCTAAACTATTTGGGAGAAAATTTTCTAAGAACAATAGGTAATAAGTTACATGGATGAGAAAAACACCTGTTTGGCCAAAATGTCAAATTTTGATCCCCTCTAACTCAGAGAGATCTGGACCGATCTTATTGAAAAATTGTGTCTAAACTACTATCCAATAGGACTAACCTTGGCGCAAATTTCATCCCGATCGGAAGACATCGGTTTCAAAAGTTGGTGCACTTGACTTGACTCTTTTAACAACTAGTATTTTGTTTTTGCCAGTAATGAATTTTAATAACTAAATTTGATTGACAAATGTCATAACACTTTGAATTGTCAGCTTTAGTGATCCATCTTGCAAATAAGAGAAAGCATTCTTGTATTTAAATTGAAGTAAATCGGCATTGTGCTTTTTTCCTTTAACGTACGTTCGAATTAGTGCATTGAAAAATAATCCGCCATTTAAATAAAAGTTTAAGCAGTTTGCTAAGTCAATTCCTTAATAAACAATTCCTTAAAAATGGTTAAGGAAAATATTTTTTCCTGCTCGTTTCTTCATAGAAAATACCCCTTTCCTAGAAAGTGTCGGTTGCTTACAAAGTAAACATATTTGAAGAAATTACCTCTTTCTTAGAAAGTACCCGTTACTTTGTCAGTAGCTGCTTCTTCGAAAGCACCCGTTTCGTATAAGGCACACGTTTTTGCAAAAAGACTCGTTTCTGATAAAGCTCCAGTTTCTTAAAAAGCACCCCTTTTCTTAGAGTGCACACGTTTCTTCGAAAAGACACATTTCGGATAAAGCACCCGTCTCTTACAAAGTATCAGTTACTAAGAAAGTACCCATTTCTTATTAAGTACCCATTTTTCTTGGCAACTCCCGTACCTTATTAAGTATCGGTTTCTCAGAAAGTACTCATTCCCTAGGAAGCAAAAGCTTCTTAGAAGCCACCCGTTATTTGCTAAGTACCCGTTCCTTAGAAAGTAATTGATTCTTAGAAAGAAGAAGTTTCTAAGTAAGAACACCTATCCGCATTCGTAATAAAGTACCTGTATCTTAGAAGGTACCCGTTTCTTAGAAAACACCATTTTCGTAGAAAATACCAGTTTCTTGACAGGTACCAATTTCCTAGAGAGTACAAGTGTTTTAAAAAGAAGCCGTTTCTTAGTTTATACCCCTAGAACTCTATTCGCATCTAAAGGAAGGTATCGTCGTCAAAGGCAACCATACCGAGTGCAAAAAGTGGAGAGGTATTACAATCCTCAGTGCAGAAAATAAAATAATAGCCCACGTTATCAACAGAAGAATATCAGGTGCTATAATGAATGACCTAAGACCAGAGCAGGCTGGTTGTCGCCTACAAAAGTCATGCGTTGACCATATCAATACTCTTCGGATAATTGCAGAACAGTCTGCCGAGGGGCAATCCCCCCTCTATATGCTCTTTGTAGACTTTGAAAAGGTGTTCAACATCCTCAACCACAATGCAATGAAGTGCTCCAGCTTGCAAGGGCATTCCTTCCAAAATTACTACATTAATTTTTTAAGCCCTGTATAGGGATGTTAAATTTGGCGTAGTCCATAACATCGCACTGAGCGACAGCCTTGACGTGGATACTGATCACTTTTAACATCATTCCTACTGTTTAACATCATTCTAGATGTTTCAGTGCACAATGCTACTCGTGTGAATAGAGATATAAGAGGGGAACGCAACCAGCAACTCGAGAGCCTGAAATACGCAGACGATATCTGCCTTTTATCTCACAGTCAGCATTATGTGGCAGCTAACCTTAAGCCCCTCGAGACCGAAGCATCTGAAGCCGGCTTAAAGATAAATATAGGCAAGAGTAGAGTAATGCGCTGCAACACCCTGAACAGCTCAAAATTCAAGATACAGGATGATGAGCTGAAAGAAGTTAAATCTTTTTGCTATCTTGGCAGCATTTTAACGCATCCGGCTCTAGTAATGAGGAAAATTATCGATTCTCAAAAGCTAACCAGTTATTCGGCATGCTTGGCCTTGTACGGAAATCTACAATGATTTCTAAATGCACCAAGATAAGCATATTTAAGTCCTGCATTAAATCGGTGTTCCTTTACGCCTCTGAAACTTGGAACACAACACCACGCGATTTAAACGCGATCCAAATGTTCGATAACCGCTGTCTTCGTAGGACCCTAAAAATATTTTAGCCTTACACCATATCCAACGAGCAGCTCTGGCGGCAATCGGACCAATGACTTACGCAAACCGAGATCCTTAACCGAAAAGGGCGTTGGATTGGGCACACGCTGCGCAGAACTCAAGGTGATATTGCCAAAACTGCTATCGACGAAAAACCCCAGGGCAGTACTCGAAGAATAGGACGGTCCCCGCAAAGTCAACCAAAGTGCCATGAGCCGGAGAGAGACCAAAAATCTATCATCAAATCGACCTCGATGGTGAAGCTTTGTTGCGGTTCTTTGTTCCTTATGGGAAGCACAGGACATAATGTATATATATATATATTCGTAAGAAAGTATATGTACCTTAGAAAGTACCCGCTTCTTAGAGAGCACCCGTTTTTTGAAAGTAACCACTTCGTATAAAGTACGAGTTTCTTAAAAATTACAAGTTTCCTAGAAAGTACTAATGCTAAAAAGTACCCTATACTTAGAAGGTATCGATTTCTTAGGAAGTAATAATTTTGAAGAGGAAAGTAATAATTTTTTAAGAAAGTACCTGTACCTTAGAAAGTACCCGTTCCTTAGGGAGTACCCGTTTTTTTAGAAAGTACCCGCTTAGTAGAAAGAACTAGTTTCTTAAAAAGTACAAGTTTCCTAGAAAGTAGTAATGTGCTAGAAAGTACATTATACTTAGATTGTATCGATTTCTTAGAAAGTAATAATTTTTAGGAGGAAAGTAATAATTTTTTAAGAAAGTATCTGTAACTTAGAAAGTACCCGTTTCTTAAAGTGTATCTGTTTCTTAGAAAGTACCCGCTTCATAGAAAATACCAGTTTCTTAAAAAGTAGAAGTTTCCTAGAAAGTACTCATGTGCTAGAAAGTACCCTATACTTAGAAGCTATCGATTTCTTAGAATGGAATAATTTTTAGGAAGAAAGTAATAATTTTTTAAGAAAGTATCTGTACCGTAGAAAGTACCCGTTTCTTAGAGAGTACCCGTTTCTTAGAAAGTACCCGCTTCTTAGAAAGTACCAGTTTCTTAAAAAGTACAAGTTTCCTAGAAAGTACTAGTGTTCTAGAAAGTACTCTATACTTAGAAGGTATCGATTTCTTAGAAAGTAATAATTTTGAACAAGGAAGTACTAACTGTTCTTATCTGTTCTGTATCTGTACCTTAGAAAGTATCTGTTTCTTAGAGAGTACCCGTTTCTTAGAAAGTACCCGCTTCTTAGAAATTACCAGTTTCTTAAAAAGTACAAGTTTCCTAGATAGTACTAGTGTGCTAGAGAGTAACCTGTACTTAGAAGGTATCGATTTCTTAGAAAATAATAATTTTGAAGGAGAAAGTAAAAATTTTTTTGAAAGTATCTGTACCTTAGCGAATACCTGTTTCTTAGAAAGTTCCCGCTTAATAGAAAGTACCCGCTTCGTAGAAAGTACCAGCTTCATAAAAAGTACAAGTCCTAGATAGAACTAGAAAGTACCATATACTTAGAAAGTATCGATTTCTTAGAAAGTAATAATTTTTAAAGAAGGCACACATTTCTTAGAAAGTACCCTTTTCGAAGTACTTCTTTCCTAGAAAAAAAACCGTTTTATAAAAAGTGCTCTGTCCTACTGTGTCCAAGAAAATACCTATTGAACACAACATTTTTTTTCACAACCGAATCAAGACCATAATCGTGTATAAACGGAGAACTTCCCTTTTTAAGTACGGGTTAGATTAAAGACAACAACTATTATATTGTTATGTTTTGTGAATTAGTCAAGTACAACTTATCCCTTGATTTACGGCGACATATATTAAACTATTAACAGTTCTAGTAAGAATCAGCGATATCTCTTACATAATGTTGTCTCATTCAAGCGTTTTAAATATATATTTTGTCATCACTGTATATTGAGGGCTAGGAGCGAATGTTTTTCTGAATCATTTCAAGCATATGAGATATTCTTGTTTCATTTATTATCAATGTTGTGTAAATTATATGCATGTAATTATTATTGTTGTTGTATACATTGATTGTTGTTCAAAAGGTGTTAATTACACAACATTAAAACATTTATAGTTAAGCACACTAATTATGTGGTACTGCAATTGTTCATTAACAATTGTAAGCTTTAGTATAAATATTACTTGAGAAATATTCTTAGAAGTCTCTTGTTTTGATTTTTAAATGTAAGGTGATTATTTTTAACCTTAATATCTAAACGTTTTTGATTTTATATATTTGCATATTTTTTTATGTTACTACAGATGACACGAATCACATTAGTTTACATTTGAAATCAGTAAAATCTTTGTCACTGCATACTAATTATCAAAATTGATTGTTGTTGATAAAATTTAAAGAATTATATTGAAAATTTATTCGTGTGGGGCAAACATGACTGTTAAACAGCACATAATATGTATTACATTCTTAATTTTCATGATTTTCACTCATTCAACTACTTTGGCCTTTAATCTGGAGATCAAAAACGACCGTGACAGCTTCTTTTTTACATTATTTTGAACTGTGTTGGAAATTTTACTGATGTTGTCACAAAAAAAAAAAAAAAAAAAAAAAATACTTGTTTATTTGCAGACTGTATTAGTTGCGCCAATGTAAATAAAAATATATGAAGCAAATACCTAATTTTGCTGCATTTCCATGGTGTTGTTTGTATTACTAACTTGAATCAAGTCAAGCATTTTATGAAATTGCCACTTTCCAGTTACCAATTGTATGCTTGTTTTGTTTTTCTCTATTGTATGCGCCAGTTTTCCAAAAATCTTGTTTTTTTTTTTGTGTTTGCTGTGCAAGTATCATCAAATTTGGAATTGTTTGTTTTTATTTCTATATTTAGGTCATGCAATTTAAATATTTTTATGGGTTGTACAGAATATTTAAAAAAAGAAATGTTTTTGTGAATAAACAGTAACAAAATTCATTCATACAATATATTTAATGCAATGTGTAAATATCTTTTAAAGATAAATATGAACTCATTACTCATTTGAAACGTGACAATACTTCAAAAATATTTTAAAAAAACTATTCAATAAGATTACTCTTAGCTACTTAAATACCTGGAAATGCGATATAATTTTGAAAATTTGATGTCAATGGATATAACTAAATGTTCTAATAAGGATTAGAATTGAAAGTGGTGCTACTCTATTGATACAACTAAGAAACTGTTTATGGAAATTAGTTCTGAAAAAATAATTTTCATTTGCCGTAATCTTAAATCATTATAGTTTTTTGAGACAAATTTCATTTTAGCTTCAACCGAAACCATTTCACCTTCAATGTTGCGTTCAAGTTTTTTAACTTTATTGTTTTAACACAACCTAATGGTAACATATTTTTCTAATTTTATATGCGAGACCGTCGCATATTATATAAATTTCTGTCATCTATTTTTTTTTTATCGAGAACTAGGTTAGCTAAAGACTCAACAAGTTAGTAATTCTAGAAAAAAACAAAATATACAACTTCATCGGATGTACTTAAATTAAACATATAGATAGACCTCCCACCATATATTTTGGTTCTATGGTACCCGAATTTTATTCCACTCTGCAGAGTAAATACAATAGAGTGGACCCCAGAAGCCGAAAAGGACTATTTGATACATAAACTTTGAAGAAATCTTACGAGTCTTGCACTACGATTCTTAACATTATAGCATAGTAACTTTTTATATACACCTACACATAGGGATTCCAATACCGGCATTAACGATACCGAAATACTGGTATTACAGGCTTCAATTGCATACCGAAATACGGTATGCAAAATTTTTTATTTAACAATAAATGCATGTAAATAACAAAATCGGCATTGGAAGCACATACATCTCAAAACTATCTATAAGATAAATTTGTTAAAAAGAAAAAAAGATGTGTTTTGAGCGTTTACGCTCCAATCAGAAATGACATTATACAAACATATGTGACAATTGCAGCAAAGCGTTTTGAAACCTGGGTTGGGTCGCATTTCAGGGTCTATGCCAGCAGATAAATGCATAGAAGTAGTTGATCAAAAATTTCAAAATCACGGACATTGTTGCGCTGACAACGGACGGCACGTCTATAATTAAACAAGTGAGAGTGTTAAATTCGGCTGTGCCGAATCTTTGATACCCTCCACCTCGGTTTGAGTATTGATAATAAATGTAAACAAAATATTGGAAAAAGTAAACAATTTGTTAAACTTAATACCAAATTATTTCAGAAAATTCTTTGGGTTGGTTTTCGTCTTTTCTATTATTTCGGATTTATTTGCATTAAATCGTGCTAACGCTAATTGGAGATGGCTGTATAGTTTCTTTTAACTGGCCAAATATTTCTTCATTGCGGCCATATAGGCCGGATGAAGTAGCAAAATAATAACCAAAAAAAAGCTCTCTCAACGTTTTTATTAAAATATTGCCATATTTGGAAAACATAGAGAATAAATTTTTGATAATAATAAATAATCAAATTAGGGATGCCAAACGCAAAAAACCAAATGTCCCAAACATTTTAAATAAAATAATTTGTTATCTTTATTTTCTGGAAAACTTCAAATATTCATCCAAAAAAAATTGTGAAAATTTATATATAAAAAAATAATATTCTCATCAAATTGCGTTTATTTATGTAACAATTTTTGTGTTCGCAATTCTTAAATATCATTTGAGGTTTTCTAAAATTCATTGAATTTAAATCAATGTTTTCTGTAGTCCGATTCTGTAAATTTCAACGATCCGACAATCGCAAAATATATCGACGGCTATTGTTGTTTGCACTAAGGATTAAGTACATACATCTTAACGACAGTCGACAAATCTATTTTTCTATTTATTTAAATTGTAAACGAGTGGTATCTCTGTGAAAATAAGCGAAAAACACAAAAAAGAATAGAAAAAAACAAATTACTTCGTGTTTGACAAGATGATTTTATGTTTATGTTTAATATCTTTATTTTTTTTACTAATATTTCTGTTTATTTATTTGAAAATGAAATAATGAATTGAATATGCTATTTAATTTTTTTTATTTATATAAAAAAGTTTTTTATTAGAAGCAAAATATTTTCACTATTTTATGATTTTTATTTATGTATGACGACATTTCAACCTAAAAGTTTTTATCGATTGAATAAACAACACAAAAATGGTTGTCGTTTAGATAACAACAACAGCTAAATTAACCAATAGCGAATATCGCTTAAAAATTTTACTGATAATTTTGCTATTTTCTTTTTTTAACGATCCGACTATCGTTAAAAGAAGTTTTTGATACTGATACTGAACGCTATTAATTTCTCCTGAATGTCAATATTTTTTTTAAATGTGAAAATTTTTTAAATGTAAACATAGGTATTTGGTGTTTTTTTTTTTTTTGGAATTTCAATTTGTGTTTAACGAATAAAATTTATATATTAAAGATGCAATTGATGTCTTCTAAATTTAAAATTATAATTTCCGACGTTTTGATATGATTTTCTGAAATTCAATTAATTGTAATTTATAATTGGAAATTTTTAATTCCAGTTTTTAGAATTGATATTTTCTTAAATTTGAATGGAAAATTTAAAAAGTGCAATTTTGTATTTATGTGAATAATAATGCTTTAGTAATTATAAACAATTTTTAAAAATTAGATGTAATCGCAATCAGATATTTTGTAGGTAAAGCAGAATAATAATTCTATATAACTATGTAGAACTGTTTTGAAAGCTAAAAACTCATTGATAACTCGGTAAGCCTATTTTGTAAAGACAACAGAAAGTTAATATGACAAACTTATGTTCATATTTGTAAAAGAATGATGAAAAAAACGTATGAAATAAAAGACCAGCCCGTGTATACTCTTAACATTGTTCTGTATAATATTTAGTTGAAAATATTGACATTCATGTTAAAATATAAATAACTATTGCAAAGCTAATTAGAACGAAAATTGTGGCGCCATCTACTGCGGCATAGTCACGCTGAGCAAAATGAAATGACACTCTGTTAATGCAAAAGTAATGTATTTTCCCCACAACAAAATATTGCAGAATTTTATGTTAATAAAATAATATACCGATTTATTTCTAACATGCAGTTGTTATGGATATACATATAGAGAATATATGTATATTAGTTGTATTATTTAATATGTTTTTGTAAATATTACACACAAAAAATACAACATCAAACGTTATTTTTGTGTTTTTCTCTTTAAATAAATTTATACATAAAATTTTTTTGTTAAATTTACATTGTTTTTTTTTATTAACAACTAGGTATTTTAGCATTATTTGCTTTAGATGTTGGTGAATTTCTACTCCCTTTATATTAACTCGTAGTGTCTGCTTGTCGAAAAAATTTTAGATCGATTTTAACCCCTTTCCCGTGAGCCATTCGATCTGAAATTTTGCAGGCAGGCCCGTGGTAATGACAGAAATGATCTAATAAATTTTTTTAGTGATGCCAAAACAATCCAAATTTTTAATTTTTCTACCAGAGTTAATAAAAAAATGTACAAAAGGTTAGTTTTTATTATATTATTACCCCAACGACCACAAAAACAACAAGTCCAACTATGACAGCAACACAACATTTAGAATAAAACAAGAACAATATAGAAACATCATATTTTTCATTTTTTTTTTAATTTTTCAGAGATTTCCCTGGACCTGTTCCACCGGTTTCAATGAATTTTGAAACAGAAATCTTCCCATGAATTTGGTGAATCATTCTCGTTAAAAATGATCACTGTAGCTGCACTATTGAAGGCGTGATCGTGACAAGAACATAGAAAATTATATTTTTTCAAGACTTTTTTTAGTTCTTCATTCAAATCTCGGGCCCTAATCGACCGATTTGGACGATTTTAAATAGCAAACTTTTCAGGACGTTACTGAATCATTTTTTATGCCAACGAATACCCTAGCTGCCCGAGTGATGCCGTCATCGTGATTTCCACAGACGGACAGACGGACAGACGGACATCGCTATATCAACTCCGGTTGTTATAAGGATCACAAATATATATATTTTATGGGGTCCAAAATTTTTTTTCTAATTATTACAAACGGAATGACAAACTTATATATACCCTCTGCACACTGGAGTGGAGGGTATAAAAAGTGGGTGAGCTTGTTCGGTTTGTGTAACCAAAATTATACAAAATTCCGTTATTTTATGCGAATATTTTATAAATTCATAACAAAATTCTTACATAAATTGTGTTAAAAGAATTATTTTTTTCTGAATTGTAATTAATTATTCTAGGAGGAATCCCTATCAATTCATTAGAACTAGTTGAACCAATGATAATTAAAAATAAACCATTTCCGTTGCGCAATTTTTTGCCATTTGCATGTCTAATGCCACTGAAATTTTAATCGCAATGAAAAATTCGAAGTATTGCACATATGAATAAAAAATATATATGTTATAAAAGTGATTCAAAAAGAGCTTTTAAAATGGCCAGTTATGAGGCAAAAGTTCCCGGAAAATGGCTTTAGGAATATTAACAATTACCAGCAGATTCCAGCGCTCGAAATTCGATTGTAATTTCTAGGAAGCTTTTTTCAACTTAGCCAATTCACAAACCAACACTTTTATGGTTTATTTTTATTGTGAATGAAGATACAAAACTCATTAACAAACACATTAACAAATTTAATAAAATACACATAGCATATGTGTAATTTTATGTATGTGTCAGTAGCAACTTTAAAAATCTGTAAATCTGCAAAACGGCTAAAAAGAAGTACCTTTCAAATTTATATACGTTTGGCCAAAATCGGGACGATAGAACAAAACATCGTGCATAAGAAATCGCCTAGCCTATTAATATTATAGATAATGAACGTCTAACCATTAAAATACGAATATTTCACAAAAAAACTATAAAAAAAAGTTCATAAAATCAACTGCTTGTAATCTTTCGGAAGAAAATTATATTAAAGAGTCATGAATGAAATCGCAAAAAGTGAAAGTGTATCACAAAACAACTATGAATGTTGCATTATGGACGATGAAACAAATCTGCTTGGCCACTTTTCATAGCTGTTGATTTTTATACCAGAAGAAATGTCCGTGAATAATTCAAATAATAAAAACAAATCGAAGTGCCCTAGAACGTTTATAGTGAAACGCTATTTTTAATTATGGAAAACGATGGTCATAAAAACATTTAATTATGTTTATGAATTTTTAATATCATATATGTATATTGAGTAAAACTACAGCGAGAGCTTTGAAAATTTGTCTAAGGCAGCACTGAACATATCGGCTCCAGGGAGCCGAACTCTAATCGGCTTCTTATATGTACACAGCTGAATGAAAACAAAAATACTCACAAAAAAATAAAATTAAACAACCTTTGCATTCAGCCATTTGAAAGCTTTTCAACAAATCTGGTCTATGTCGCATTGTATTTTGAATTTCTTAAATAGCCTTTTAAAAGGTATATAGACAATATTTACACCAACGCACAATTTTCGTGTTCTACTAAAGCTTATAGATTTTTAATAAAAATAGTGTAATCATGTGGATAAAGAATGGGAAAGAAGTTTTGGCTTTTGTTTTACCTTCGCCTTACCAAAGGTTTTTATGTACGTCGTTTACCAATACCCACCGGGGTGACCCTGCACTTCTATGCATATGCTTATGGGCGATGAAGCCTGGATTGTCACATAAAGCGAAGAATGTTGCAAAGTAGATCACAAAAATAACAACTTCATGTGTTACTCATTTTTGCTATACCGTTTCCAAGGGCCATGTTACACTTTCAATATATATTGTGATATTTGGACTGCGATACATATCGCAGAATGGCCTCCTATTGTGCAATCCATTACTATGGATCGCGGTCCAATAATTCTGCAATCTACACGTTCAATGATATTGAATCGCGGTCAATAATATTGAACGTGTAAAAGGGCCCTAACGGTAATTCAGATATATATATATATATATATGATATGCACGCATAGCGGTGCAAATTTTCGTTATAATAATTTACAAATTAGTTGTTATGTGAAAACGTTGACAAGTGGTCGCACAATATTTCCATATGAGTGGTGAAAATAATTTACAATATCTTTCTGTTAACGCTATTTGTATTGTAATTTATTTTGGCAAGGATTATCTCATGAAGAGAGAGAAGCATAATTTCTTCGATTAATTGACGCTGAATTCGATTTGGATGAAACTGAGAATTTGTTTGGGGATGATGATGAAGACGATGATTATTTGCCTGGTGGAGAAGCTGAAGATTCTGCTGCGGAACAAGAGCCTTGCGAAGTTGAGGTAAACGATGAAAGTGAGTGTGATGAATATGATGAGTCGAACAATGAAATCCCGACGTCGTCGTGTGCAAATAATTCGTATTACGAGACTAACGACAGTGTGAAATGGTATAAGAAGGATTGATCAATATTATTCACGAAAAACTTTATGTGGGCCCTCATCCAACCACAAAAAATATGTCCAGGGTTGATACATTCTACTGCATTTTCAGTGCTGCTATTAGAGATTTAATTCGAAAATTTTCAAACAAATAAGCCGAGGCTGTGTACAAAAATGGAATTCTGAAAAGATCGATAAGCAACAACGTACTTGGATACCAATTACAAATGAGGAATTACCGGCAGTTTTGGGCATTTTGCTAATAATGGGATGTCAAAATTCCTGTCAGGAGCCCCCCGCAGATCTTTGGAAGAAACATTCATATCCACTGCATCATGCAACCATGTCGCGTAACAGTTTTGCGGAAATTTTACGATTCCTTCGCTTTAACTGGCATGCTACAAGAGTGGCTCGACAACAAAAAGACAAGGATGCGGCTTTCAGAGACGTCTTCGAGATGGTAAATTCCAACTTGAGATCGCATTATCGACTACACGAATCAATTACGGTGGACGAGCAATTATTCGGATTACGGGGTCGAACACGTTTCACGTAGTATATGCCTTTCAAGCCAGCTAAATATGGTATCAAAATCTGGTGGGCGTGTTATTCAAACTCGTATTATCCTCTTCAGGGGCAAATATGCACCGGAAAAGTGAACAATGTAAGGGACACTAACCAAGGTGAACGTGTTGTAAAAGATTTAGTAGTTTGCATGTACAAAAAACTCGAAGAAATGTCACCATGTATTATTTTTTTACAACATTGCCGTTAGCTAAGGTGCTGGACACTTGGAAACTATCGGTTGTAGGCACAGTAAAAAAAAAACAAAATACCAAAAATAATTCCATATTACAACAGGACTAAGGGTGGTATGGACACCATGGACAAAATGTTGTCACAGTATTTCACAAAATGAGCAACATTACGCTAGCCATTAGCACTGTTTTTTAATATTTTGGATACGCCAGTCCTTGCTTTATTCATAATATATAACGAAAATAATGGAGAAAAGTCTGTAATGCGATCGCAGCGGAAGCGTTTCCTTGAGAGCCTTGGTGAAGACCTATGTCGTCCTTTAATATTGATAAGATCGAAAGTACCACAATCATTGGAAGATTTCCAATCAGATCAGCCATGGAATGCATTTTAGGTAAAAAAAAAAATTTTAAAAGTAAAGGAAGTGATAAAGCTTTACTTTTCAGGTGAACCAATTACCGCTACGGACCAGGCTGATGATTTTGAAGCCGACTTAACTCCGGAAAGGGATGCAACTGGCCGCATCAAAATAAAAGGCAAATGTAATATGTGCTACTGTTCTAAACGAAGAAATACACGACAAATTTGCGTTAGGTGTAAAAAGCCCATTTGTGCAAAGCATAGCGTCAGTCAAACTAAATGTGAAAAATGCCACCAATCAACGTAATTGACTTAAATATTATAATTACAAAAGTGAATAAATTACAACTGAAAAAACTGCTATAAAATTCTTCTGTATGTTAAATTCTCTTGGATTTACTTAAAGGGTCACCCGGTGGGTATCGGTAGGTAAACCACGATATAAAATTGAAAAATATTAAAAAAATCTACTAAAAAATTAAAAGTTTTATAATGTTTTTACAAAAAAGAACTCAACAATTTGTTCAGTGAGTCCAAATTTCCCCTAGATCGGAGCCAAATTAACCAAGTTATCAAAGAAATTAAACCAAAATGGTCACCCGGGTAGGTATTGGTAAGGCGAAGGTTAAACCATTCATTAACTTTTGAAGTTTAATATCTTTTTAAGTTTTGATATTTTTTGTTTATGTTTTAATAGAATTTAATTAACTTTCAACTTATAGATAAGAAAGATTCAAATTTCATTAGATTTTGTTTTAAATTTTCAAAATGTAAGATTTAAAATTTTAACACAAAAAGATATATTGAAAATTTTCCCATATCCATCGTAAACTTAACTATTTTCCCTTTTGGTCATTTATATTAACACTCATACAAAACCTACGCAAACCAATACAATATCGGCATTATGTTACATCCACGGATTTCGATCAGTGCAATATAACTAACACATGCTTATAAATATTACTAACTCATTTCTCTCGATGGCCAGCACTGGTCTTATAATAGCCATGCCGAAAATGGGCCAGATAAGATAAGTGGGCGTGGTACCTCCCATATAAAGTAATTATTAACTATCATATATCTCGAGAACTGTGAAAGCGACAGCTTTGCAAATTTGTCTACATACATCTACATTAGAGTGATCGTACGTTATATGGAATTTTTTTTTAAAATTGCGATTTTGGGGAGTGTCGGATTGAAAACTTCAAGTGTGTTTATATGGGGAAAATATGACTTTTTTTCAGATTTATCGAAAATTTCGTTCTATAGATTAATTTTTCGACAAGTTGTTATATGAATCGACGTCTGCACTAAATTATCTTTTCAAAAAGCTGTATAGATTTAAAATTTAATAAAAATTCGCCAAGAAATAGCAAATGCCTCAGACCACTTTTGTGCCAAAAAACAATAGGTCACGAAATTTGACGGAAATTTTTTCAACTATCTGAACCATCATTTTTTTTTGTCTCTATACCTGTAAGTACTCACACATGAAGTATTGTTTTATGACCACGTTGTTAACCTATTGCGCATTGAGACCGAAAATGGCAATTTTTTTGATGAAATTTTGAAAACTCCTTTTAAAAATTTAAAAAAATTTTCTTTAACAAAATTTAAAAAAATGGATGTGGCACTACAAGTTTTTGTTAAATATATGTTATAGATTAACTATGTGAATTTTTAGATAAATTCCTATGCCTAACTTTTTTTGACAAGGATTTCATTTTTGCGGATTTCGAGAAAAATGAGATTTTTGTTACATATTCAGTACCTTTATAAATTCTTTATATCAAAAATTAATCAGTTCTCTACTCTTAAATAATATATTTTATCTTAATAGCCGAGGCTAAATCAATATTTTTCAAATTTTCTGGATGAATGAGTTTTCTATTTTCGATTAGTTTCACAACTGGTTCCACTGCATCTAGACGAACAAACATTTTTTCTTTCACTTCTAGTGGAACTTTTGAGTTAAAAGATGATAATGCCTCCATGTCATTTTTTTTTGGCTCACTAAAAGATTCACCCACCCAGAAAATTCATTCATATCACAAAATTTGATAAATAGTGATTTAAGCGAGTTTGTTCCATTAAAACTAAAAATGTTTTCAGCTGTTTTAGTATTTCTGAAGAAGTATTATTTCCTCCATCGACATGGGAATATAGTGAAGATATTAGAAAGAGTTGCAATTTGTGCAAAGAATTATTTGTTGTAAACGATATTGCCGAAAGAGGCGTTAAATTCATAAAAGATTTTAATAAAGAATTAACAAAAAATGAAGAAGAAAAACAGTTCTTACTCCAGATAGTAGAATCATAAAAAAAACATCTTCTTTCCCCTACATAGTCAAATTTAATTTAACAATGTTGAGTTATAATTCAACAATGTTCTTATTATATTTGGAAACATACTGATAGTTTTTAATAATAGATAATTGCTCCAAACATATATCACAATGGATAATTTGATTCCAGGACCACTGAAGAGTTAAATAAATAAAAGTTAACAGAATTATTTTTCTTAAATTCTAAATAGTGGTTTAATCGAGTTTAATAGAAAAACTCGTTTTAGGTAATTTTTATTTAAAACCATTTTGAAAACCAAAGATGGCCTTGGCAAATAATTGGTTAACGTTCCCGGATTTATGCCAAATTTTTAGCAACGAAAGACATATATATTTGGCTAAAATATCTTGTGTAACGTTTTTAAAAATTCGACAGTATTTGCAAAATATTTGAATTTTTTGAATAAATTGTCTTTTATTGGCTTGGGGTCATATGTAAACCCAATTCCAAAAGGGTTAATGGGGTCATAATATTTTTTTTTCCGAAACCCTATACCATTAAGGTAAAATACGGTATTTAATAGAGAGCTGATTAATTTTGGATATAACGAATTTAGAAAGATTACATATACAGAATATTTCAAAAAAATCCCATTTTTCTCGAAATCCACAAAAATAAAACCCTTGTCAAAAAAAATTCTGGCATAGCGATTTACCAAAAAATTTACACAATAAATCTATAAAATGCGCTTAACAAAACAGTAAAGTGGCAGATCCATTTGTTTAAATTTTGTTTAAGAAAATTTTTTAAAATTTGAAAAAGGAGTTTTCAAAATTTTATCAAAAAAGATTTCCCATTTTCGGTCTCAATAGGTTACCAACGTGAAAAAAAAAACAATACTTCATATCTGAGCACTTGTAGGTGTAGCGGCAAAAGAAAAATTATGGCTTTAATCCAGTTCTTACGGTTGAAAAAATGTCTGTCAAATTTCATGACAGACAATTTTTGGCAGAAAAGTTGTATGAGGCATTTGCTAGTTCGTGGCTACTTTTATTCGATTTTAAAGCTATATAGCTTTTTGAAAATATAATTTAGTACAGATATCGATTTATGTAACAACTTGTCGAAAAAATTAAAGTATAGAACAAAATGTTCGTAAAATCTGAAAAAGTCATACTGTCCCCATATAAGCTCACTTGAAATTTTCATTCGATTTCCGGCGCAAATTTTCTTTTCCGATTATCCCCAAACTTCACATATATTACTTTTGTATAGAATGGAAGCAAGCTAGATCCCTACACTCCCCAAAATAACATTTTCATTTTGAAGGACCACTCTTATCTACATACAAAGTAAATGTTAAATGTCGTATGTATAGATAACTGAAATAGTGAGAGCCTTGTGACTTTGCATGTGATTAGGCTGATAAAAAATGGCAATGATCGGAGAAATAAGTGTGACACCGCCCATACAAAGTAACTGTATAACGTCATATAAATGGAGTACTATAGAAGGAAAATCCTTGACATTTTTTCCAACGACATTTCCTAAAATATGCACAATAATAATTTTGGTTAAGTATACACAACAACCCACTGGTTATTGCACTCCTCGATCATAAAAACGAAATCAGAAGACTTTAAAGGCATCATATATTGGACCAGTCTTTCAAAAACTTTTTGATTATTTCCATTTTAATTATGTATTTATTAAAAAGAAAATCTTAATATTTTGTTTAATTATGTTGTTCTCAGTGGAGTTTAGCATATTATGTCAAGTGCTTATAATAATAGATATTCAACTGTAGCAAACTAATTTCCACTTTAATAAATTACTTACTGCTAAATATCCGAATTTCTAGTTATCATAACCGAACATTTAATTTTCTTACTTAGTGTTAGTCCGTTGTTAAAAATTGCAAAGGTGGGTAAATAAATCCATATAAAATATGATAGGAAATGTTCACTGGGGCAAAATCCGTCGAATATGAAAGGTGATATTGCAATTCGTAGCCAATTCATGCAAATTTTCCATTTCGGTAACAGGCGTATTTATGGTCAATTGTGAGAAAATACAGCTACCATCATGCTGGCGGCTTTCTAAACCCAACTGCTCATTTAAAATCGAAATCACAGAGCATAGGACTATGGCCTTAACAAAATCGCACATCATGTGAATTTTTGCAATATTTTCTACTACAGTGGCTTCAATAATTGAGCAATCACAAAGATACTCAGTGAACCACTTAATTTGATGGTTCAGAGTCCCCATTATACTTCTTTTTAGAAAAAAATTTCGACGTTTTCTGCTTTCAGTAGCTGTCAAGCTTAATCTAACTGACGCCGCTTGTTAAAAATTTTACAGAAGTCTATTAACAGTTGATAGTTGACGGACACAGTTTTAATGTTTAATTAACTATGATAGAAATTCAAAAGTCAGTTTTCCCTTGTAATACAATTTCAGCTGTTTGACAAATCTAAATCTTGGAAAATAATCACTTTGGTGAAAACTTGTCATTATTTATTTTAAATTTTCGTTGTTTTGTTTTTCTAAATTCCAACTAACTTTTTCTAAATAGATTCATTTCGAATATGCTAAAACTTCTTTCTCTTTTGCATTCCCGGCCATATGTAATTTTAATGTTTCATAATCTTTTGTAGCAGTTAATAATTTATTATTTATGTGTTTACTTAATAAAAAAAAAGGGGGGAACAAAAACATTTTTGCTTCGAAACACTTTAAATGATTTAGTAGTCGTTCATTGTCACCAAGTGTTGATGTATGTTTTGGATGCCTTTTGGATATACTTTTTTGTTTATATATGTGTGTATGTATTTATATGTTCTTAGTGCAGACACAATGATGGTGGCAAAAGTTCAAATAATGTGAGAGTTTGTCAAGTGTTTGTGCTACTGGCCACCACACATTGTTTATGTGACCCGTTCATCATGGACACTCACACAACACATACAGACATTCATCTCTCATGCTTGACAAAAATATACATACATACACACACACAAACACAGACCAGACGAGGACCCTACAAAAAAAAAATACCAACCTAAACATACCCAAAGACTGACTATACTCGAAAACATTACAAAACAGTCCATTCATTACAGTTGTATGGAAAATTTTGAATTGGTTTTTGTTGTTTAACCCACAGTTTTTGCTTATGTTGTTGTTTTAATGGTTGGAACCAGAGGTCTAGTCATTGGTTTCACTTTTTTTGTAGGTCAATTTGTTTCGTTGTTTTTTTATTTATTTATTTTTACAACGGATGTGGGCGAGATATAAATGAATATTCGTATGCAGCTCAATATAATTATTTTCTTTTTAACGAAAAAGTATTTTTTTTTGAAATAGCCTTAAAATAGCACACATTTTTTGTATCGTTTCATAAAAAAAATGTAAATAACTTAAAATAACTTACCATTGCGATTTTCACTATCGGCGGGTTTCATTTGTATGGGATGATACATCTGAAAGGAGTTAAAAAGAAATAAAGTTTTAAAACAAGTTATTTGCATTTTAGTCTCAATTAAGTTGTGTATATAAAAAAAGTCGATGTAATCAAATATCATTGAAATATCGCTATTTTTGTTAAGTTCAAACTAACGAGTAGAGGTGGCCAAAAAGATCGATAAAAATACGGTATTTTAAATCGACTTTGGAGAGCCACAAAAACTTTCATATATAAACATAAACCGAATATAACATGCAGAAACCCGATTCATTGTGGCTATCTAATCTTTTTTTAAAACAAATTTCGATTAAGTTTTAAATCGAATTTCGAGTTAATAATGATCACAATTCTGTTATTTTAAAAGTACGCATTTTTTATCCTATTTTATACTTTGAGATCACCGAAAGCACATATTTTTAAATTTTGTCACAATTCGATGGCCGATCAGAATTTAAATCATTAAAAGATTCAAAAAGAAATTATATTCATTAAATTTGACAAAGATGTTCACAACAAGTTAATAGAACTCGGTCCATTCTGGATACATGATAGTCTGATTAACCCTATAAGGATTTTGGCCAAAAATTTTCCAAATTCAAGCAATACATTCTGTGAATAAAACCGAAGAACATCATTCATAATCAAAATTCCTTATGTCACCTTTACGTTTTCACACAAATTATTTTTATAATGGTTTTATCAATAGCGAAAATCTCACATAATCAATAGGCTAATTCCATAGTGACAGACATGACATTCAGAGATCTTTCTAATCCAATATAATACAGTAAAAGCTTTTCATTGTTCATAAAAATATACTTAATTATGTAGATGGACCTGAACAACAGAAAAAGGCAAAACGAAGTAGTGACAGCCATGACAACAAATATACATAATTTTAGAAGATGTTTGTAAAACACGGAAAAGCTCTGAAGTTGACAGATAAGGAGCAGTTCTTTATAGTCAATATAAGAGCTAGTTTATTATTAAAGCATATAAAAAAACATGAATTCTAAAATAAATTTTAGTAAAAAGGAGTATTTTGTAATGTGACAGACATGACACAACTTTGTGACAGACATGACCCTTCTGAATTTAAACTAAAAATCAATTACAATAATTAAAACATATAATTAAGTTTGTGACAGCAGTTTTAATTATTAAAAAAATAAATTGATATATATTTCTTTAAAGCTCGTAAAAACCGCGGGAGTTCACCAAAGTAGGAATGGAAGCACTAGCGATTATCTCCTCTCTTTTATACCACACGGCCTTTCTATCAGATGCAAGCATATACTGCCCAGATGTAGTTTGCTCCAACATTTTATCTTGAACTATACTACCGCAATCTCTATTATCAGTCCATGAAACTTCTAGTTGTTATATGTAACTGTCACCAATTGGCCACACTGTAATAAACATCTGGATTAGAAAGAGCTGTTGTGGTAGAATTTATTTCACATTCTCTTACACACTTTCCTATTTTAAAATTAAATATTGTTCCCCTTTCACATTCAGATGTGAGGCTGTAAAAGACTTTGCCATGGGAACTTGATCGAAAAACAATGGGAACTTCATGTACCTGGCATTCCTTTTATATCATGATTTTCGAAAGTCCATGTCTTGTCAAAATCATCTTTTATTTGTAATATACTTTATTCCGAAGTATATAGTATGTTAACACCTGGACAATATGTCTTTGCATCTATAACGAATTCTGCTGAGGTTCTGGAATCAATATTTCTGGCCCGGGTTTGATTGTGCCACCTAACCCATCAATACATCCTTTCCCTTACGAGGGTGCTGAGAAATGCCAGGCTGTTGGAAGCTTATTTATAGTCATGGAGTAAATTGTATATTTTTGTTTAAAGTGCTGAGAAGTTCCATCAGACTGAAACCCTAATCTCATTATTTTAAACTCTGGGTGTTTTTCATAAATCTCTCATTTACTACATCATTGAAAACAATAATGTTAAATAATCTTATACGACTACATAAGGATCAGCAGATTGAATTTCATTCTGATATGCATGGCAAAACTATTCGCCAAAATCCACTTGGATTAAAAGTGTACCATAAGGTAGATTTTCCTTTAAGGTTTTGAAGGCTTTAGCTTGTATACGTTTCACACAAACGTGCCACAAGAAATATTTTAGCTGTATTTGTAACAGACTTAACATGTAATTTAAAAGATCTGAGTGTGTGCTCCTTAAAAGAAATTCTGGTCTATAAATAAGAACAACAATATTACTTGTATTAGAAAGAGTTCAGTTGTTCAGGTGTTGAAAGGGCTGAATAATTGAAAAATAATATAATAATCAATTTTTCTTTGGTCATACAAATTTTTTTATTTGCATGACAAGTGTGACAGACATGACAAATGTGACAGACATGACAAATTTTAAATTGTTTTCTTCTGGCTTAGATATCTGAATTGTTGTACAAATTTTCTCTTAAGTCCACATTTTAGTGTGAATAAAGAGTATTAAGAATCTTGAGTGCATACAGCCAATAGAATTTTTAAAACACTTAAATTATGTGTGACAGACATGACATGCATCCTGTGATTGCTTTTAGTGGTTATATGAAAAATAAAACAATTTTTTTTTCAATAAATTTTTCTATCATAATTAAAGATAGAGAGTTACTCAACAACATATAGATCAAAGAAGGAAAAATTGTTGGAATTGCATTGCTTAAAGAGAGCAGTGAAATTATTTTCAAAATTACTTAACTACACTTTTCCTTTCTTAATAAAACAAAAGGGGTTTTAGAAATATTTAAAAATAAATATAACAAACCAATGTTATATTTGCATGACATTTGAGCCCTTCTCTTTGAAATGGTATCAATAAAAATTATTGAAATTAAACTAAAATGTTAAAATTGGACCTAAGTTTGATCTTTGCATGGAATTACCCAATGGCGATTTAACAACTTCATTTCTCCATTTCTTTTCTGTTTCAACACTCGGGGTTCTTAAATGATAATGCCCGGAACCACTTCTAACAGAATGTATTTGTTGAGAGATGGCGAGAATACCTTAGAGTGGTCGAAAGAGGATTTTATGAGCCACGCTTTTAGAGTTATTTTTATAAAATATGCCACGATATTTTTAACTTCTAAGCGCATTTAAAAATTATTCGATTTACTCCAGAAAGAAACGCAATGCTATCAATCACTATTGAAAAACTAAAATCACAATGTTCGATAAATCGCTGATAAAGGTTGAAATGCAACAAGCCGGTCCGATTAATAATACAGTGTAATTATTAATTTTTAAAATATATGCTTTTTTCTTCTCTAAGACGCACCATTGATACAAAACTAAAATGTGCATATTAATTACAGTATATGTCTGAAAAATGACTACAAATCTAATAAAACCACATTATTAAAAAAGGCGTAGAAAGACGACCGAGATAATCAATCATGTGCAAGGTAGATTCCTTTTTGACTGTACTTTGAATTTGGGAACAAATTCAGGAAAAAATTTGCAATAAGCACAATTAAAAACAGGCTGCGGGAAAATAATTTTTTTGGATGTCTTGCCAGAAAAAACAAGTAAGAAAATTATAGTCGATCTAGACCGACTATTCGATACCCTATACCACGCGCTTAGAGACCATATCTCTCAGGCCCAACTAACTGGATATAGAAAATAAGCACAAACCAAATTTGAGTGGGGATTTTATTAATTTTTTTGCCTGCAGATATGAAAAAGTTCATATCGGATGCTATATCTATATGGGGACTAGGCCCAAAAATGGACCGATCCTGACCATGTTTGGCAAAGTCTCTTGTATTTTGCAAAAATATATACAAACAAAATTTGAGAAGAATCACTGCAGTATTTTTGTTTTTTGATAGAGTTAAGTGAAGATCGGGAAGCAGCTGTATATGGAGCCTATGACTAAGAGTTGTCACATAGGGATCGTTTATGGACTATTCATTAGTGGATGTTATAAACGTATACAAACCCAATTTGAGTAAGATCTATATGACAATTTGGATCTTATGGCAATTTATGTCGATTTCATAGGGGTCATTTGTATGGGGGCTAGGTCTGAACATCGACCGATTCTCACCAATTTCAACAGCTTTCATCCTATGGCTATTAGAAGCTTAGGTACCAAATGCCATCAAAATATATTCATCTTTGCGACCTGCAGTTTGATTACAAAGTTTACATGGACACACAGACGGACGGACGGACGGACGGACGGACATTGTTAAATCAACTCAAAAAGTGATTCTGATTCGATCAGTATAATTAAAGATGGGTCTGGATCAAATATTTTTGGTTGTTACAAACAGCAGCACAAAGTCATTATACCCAAACCACATAGTGGTATAGGGTATAAATAGAACGAACGTTTAAAATATAAAAAATATAAAAAATCTGAAAATTGGTGAAACAATATTCTTTCTGTGGATGAAACCAAGTTCAATCGCTTCGGATCAGATGGAAAAAGATATGCGAGATGTAATGCAAACAGAGAATTTGATCCTAAACACACATTAAAAACGATGAAACATGGAGGAGAATTTGTAATAGTCTGGGTAAGTTTCTACTGGTATGGAGCGGACCCAATTTCGCGGATAGAGGGCACTATGGATCAAAAAGTGTACAAAAACATATCAGCAGACGTTATGATGCTTAAATGGAAGAAAACTGCTTCTTAAATGGAAGTCGGTTCAAGATATCGAACCTAAAGAACTGCAAAGTTTTTAAATAATCCAACCCATTAAAACTCTTTCTTCCTTACGCATATGAGTTTTGAATCTCTCCGTGACTGTGCGTGACTTTGCGAGACTATTTTAAAATTAATTTTTAGTCACAACAAATCTATGGACCAAAAAAAAAATAAATATAATTCGGAGATCATTTTAAACATTTTGGTTTTATTTGATAAAAAACAAATTTTGATGGTTAACAAATAGAGAAAAGGGTTTGAAAAGGGTGAAAAAAGCAATAATTAAGTGTGTTCATATATTTTTTTTTATATAAAACGGGCTATTTAAAATGTCACCACTGTATTTTATAATTTGGATCTAATGGTAATTTAAGTCAACTAGCAGATTCCAGCCCTCGAAATTCGAGTGCAAATTCTAGGAAATTTTATTTTTTCATTTTTTCATTAAATAAAGACCCTAAAGGTATACCAATCAATTATAGCCAACTTACAAATCAACACAAAAATCAAACTCATTTTTATTACAAACACATTAACAAATTTAATAAACACATACATAGCATTGTATAATTTTATGTATGTATTAGCTGCAACTTTAAATGCAATTTACTTAAAATAAAGTAAAAAATTTAAAAATCTGCAAATCTGCAAAACGTATAAAAAGAAGTACCCTTCAAATAATATACGTTTGGTCGAAATTGCGATAAAACGGTAGAACAAAACATTGGTCAAAAGGAATTGCCTAGCCTATTAATATTATAGATCTGATAGGGATCATGTGTATTGGGACTTACTCTAAACGATTTACAGCAGTATCAATAGCGTTAATCGTGTGGCCGATACAAGCTTATCTACAATATTAATATGTAAGGCGATTTCTTGTGACCGATATTTCTTACACAGTTTTCTTTTGATTTTGATCAAACCTATCTCATTTCAAAGGTGTTTCATTTTAACTGTCCACCAGGTTTACAGATTTTTAAATTTTTACATATTTTTGGAGTAATATGCTTTTAAGATTGCTACTAACACATACATAATATTATACAATGCTATGTGTGTGTTTATTAAATTTGTTAATGTGTTTGCAAAAACAAATGAGTATGTTTTCTTCATTCACAATACTAATTGTGTTGAATTGTAAAATAATTTTGGACATAAACCAATAGCATTAGAATAATAATTTTGTACATAAACCAATATTTAGAAGGTGTTATGCACGAAACACATAGACAACAGCGGCTACACGAACACACGACTGCAAATGCTGCTGGTCGCAGTTGTAGTCGTGTAGTCAGCTACTTAATTTTTTTGAAACCGACAGCAATATATAACATCAATATAACAGCTGTTTTTTACTTTATTAAAATAGAAAAACATACATGATTCTATATAAACATGACTTAAATATACAATTACTTATTTATAGTGCATTATTATAACGTAAAAATAAATAAATTTACTTAACCCCTTTTGATTATCAATGGATTTATTATAGCATTTAATTTTGCGATTAATTTTTTCAACAAAATAAAATATTTGATAGCACTAATATCTTTTACATATTTTGTTATATTGTCAACACTTTTTTGTTTTTTAGTCAACGAAAATAGAAATTAGCCTAAGTTGACTACAGCAGCAAAAGTGGTCGTGTAGTCGTGTAGCTGTGTAGGTGTAAAAATAATCGTTTTCATATAAACGTGTGTATTTTATTTTTTACAGGCTGTGTTCGTGCAGCCGCTGTCGTCTATGTGTTCCATGCATTAAATAATGAACTGGCTAAAACTGTTTAGCATACCTTAAGGGTCTTTATTAAATGAAAAACTAAAATTTCCTAGCAATTGGCTGGGATCTGCTAGTATATTTAATTTCATCTAAAATATTCATATTTGCGAAATTTAGTTGGACCACGTGAACAGAAGAAAGGATGGACAGACAGACAGTTGGGCTGGCATTGCGAAGTCAACTCAGAAACTAATTCTGAGTCGATCGGTATAAAAAAAGAAGATCGAATACTTTTGGTAGTTACAAAGAGCAGCACAAACTCCTTATACACACAGCGGTGTAGGCTATATAAACGATTATTTAATATCTAAACCGCTTTCTGCCTACCTTGAAATCTCTTAATCATATTAATTTTTTAATTATTTATGAGATGTTCATAATCCCAAATTTTTCCATATTTTTATTAAATTACTTTCCATCACTTATACCTAAAACATTTCCAAAGAAATTGCAGTTATTTTAAATTGTAATCATTACTTTAAATCACATTACATAGCACATTCACTATTTATCATAACTATTTATTATGACCGCCATATTAAAAGTCATATAAATAAAATATAAAAAAAAATCATGTACTGTGATCAAAACTATCCAGCCAACGAAACTCCTCTGCTGCTTTCTTCTCTAATGAAATTTATAATACGTTAAATAATTTCTCATATGTTCATAACTGATGATAATATCCGCTAAAAACCATTATCGCCAACATTCATAAAATGTTCGTCATATTTAAAACCCAAGAATATGCAAACTCATATTCAGAAGCATGCAGAGGCGACAAAAGCATGAATTTTAATACGCATTAGATGTATGTTTGGTGTATGTGTAAATGGGAAAATTTAAATGTGTGTGTGTGTGTAAGTGTGTGCGAGTGGTGGTGAATATTTATTGCTGCTTTAACAATTTAAAGTGGTCGACACCAAAATCCGCATACTAACATTTCCGCAGTGCCACAGTGTTAGTAGCAAAAGCATTAGTCTTTGGTTTTTCTATAACACACTATTCATTTATTTATTTCTAGCCAGAGCCGTCGTCACACCCAGGATACTCATAGGATATTTGTTAAGATTATTCAAACTCATAGATGGCCAAATAAAAGGAATACATCTTATCAATGAAACAGAAAAAAAAATTTGGAAAAAAATCGTTGGCATAGATTTGAAGCTTCCTCCCAGCCAAACCGATTGCCTTCATATTCACATCATATTTCAGTGAGAGTAACACAATGGTTTAGTTCGCTTATGTGTGGTCAAAGGAGATGGAGTCATAATATTAAGTATATACCAGTGGGTCAGTCTTTGGGTTCATATGCCTGATATTTTTGAGCATAAAAGCCAGGGCGAAACAATATTCGCTGGTTGCCGCTAGTATTATTTGAAAATGTATGCACAACCACATAATCCGACACACACACGCACACATTAATATTATCGTTGTCCATTTTTGGTATTTGTTTGTGTACAATAGTTTCAAGTTTTTAAGCGGCGACCCTCAACGTGACTTATAACATAGAATTTCCGGCGCTTTAAAAATGGACTGCAATGTCAATAAATCACTGTAAAAGAGTTGCGTATAAACAAGTACATTGTTCTTCTCTCTTGTTTGCACTTTAAATAAGTTTAGTTTTAATAAAGGCTCCTTTACACACAATGTTGCCAGATGAAAGGAAATGAAAAATTGGACAAAAAAAAAATATTTATAAATGAACATATTTCATAGAGATGGTTTCATTTTTTATAGGCCCTAAAAAAACTGATTGATTTTAAAAATTGAGATTACCTCCAAAATCAGAAAACTCGAAAATAAAACAAGTAAGAAAATTATAGTCGGTCTAGACCGACTATACAATATCCTATACCATGCGTTTAGAAACCCTATCTCTTAGGCCCAACTAACTGGACATAGAAAATAAGCAAAAACCAAATTTGAGTGGGATTTTTATTTTTTTTGGCTGCAGATATGAAAAAGTTCATATCGGATGCTATATCCATATGGGGACTAGGTCCAAAAATGGACCGATCCTGATGTTTGGTAAAGTCTCTTGTATTTTGCAAAAATATATACAAACAAAATTTGAGAAGAATCAGTGCAATATTTTTGTTTTTTAATAGATTTAAGTGAAGATCGGGAAGCAGCTCTATATGGGGCCAAAGGGATCATTTTTGGACTACTCATTAATGGATGTAATGAAGGCATATAAACCCAATTTGAGTAGGATCTATATGACAATTTGGATATTATGACAATTTATGTCGATTTCATAGGGGTAATTTGTATGGGGGCTAGGTCTGAACATGGACCTATTCTCACCAATTTCAATAGCGTTCATCCCATGGCCGATAAAAGCTTATATACCAAAGTTCGTCAAAATATATTAATATTTGCGACCTGCAGTTTGATTACAAGGTTTACATGGACACACAGACGGACGGACGGACGGACGGACATTGTTAAATCAACTCAGAAAGTGATTCTGATTCGATCAGTATAATTAAAGATGGGTCTAGGTCAAATATTTTTGGTTGTTACAAACAGCAGCACACCACTATGTGGTTTGGGTATAATGAAGACCTAGAAAACTATCTTTGAAAAATATGTCTCTAAATCAAACCGCGTGAAAACACATTTCTAAAAACTTTCTTTTGAAAAGCTTTTGTTATAAACTAATCTGTTAACTACCGCCTAATTTTTTTTTTTTTCAATTTAAACTGTTTTTAATTAGAAGATGTTAAAGTTTCAAAATGCAGTGAGCAAACCATCAAAAAAACTGTGTTGGATTAAAAGGAATTTTAACACAAGGATACTAAAAACATGGAAGAAAAAGTTTCTGCTTTAATAATAAACTACACTTCCGTTCTTTTTTCATGGAAAATATTATAATATTCTTTAGTTAATTTTACGCCTTTTAGTGACTTTAATTTTCTTTGCTATTTTTCAAGCATTTTAATAATGCAAAGAAATATTTACATTAATAATGATGAAGAAAAATTCTGCTAGCTAAAGGACAAAAAAAAAACAACAAAATAATGGGGTCAATATTGTGCCCAGTGCATTTCGTAGTCAAGGTTTGCGTTTACATCAACACAAATATAATTTTTTTTTTTAATTTATTACTTTTCAAGATATTAAACGATTTTATATCATTAACATCTCCTACGAAAAATACGACATTAGCTTTTTATACCCTATACCACTATGTGGTTTGGGTATAATGACTTTGTGCTGCTGTTTGTAACAACCAAAAATATTTGACCTAGACCCATCTTTAATTATACCGATCGAATCAGAATCACTTTTTGAGTTGATTTAACAATGTCCGTCCGTCCGTCCGTCCGTCCGTCTGTGTGTCCATGTAAACCTTGTAATCAAACTGCAGGTCGCAACTCTGAATATATTTTGATGAAATTTGGTATATAAGCTTTTATCGGCCATGGGATGAACGCTATTGAAATTGGTGAGAATCGGTCCATGTTCAGACCCAGTCCCCATACAAATTACCCCTATGAAATCGACATAAATTGCAATAAGATCCAAATTGTCATATAGATATTACTCAAATTGGGTTTGTATGTGTTCATTACATCCATTAATGAGTAATCCAAAAATGATACCTTCGGCCCCATATAGAGCTGCTTCCCGATCTTCACTTAAATCTATTAAAAAACAAAAATATTGCACTGATTCTTCTCAAATTTTGTTTGTATATATTTTTGGAAAATACAAGAGACTTTACCAAACATGATCAGGATCGGTCCATTTTTGGACCTAGTCTCCATATAGATATAGCATCCGATATGAACTTTTTCATATCTAAAACCAAAAAAATTAATAAAAATCCCACTCAAATTTGGTTTTTGCTTATTTTCTATGTCCAGTTAGTTGGGCCTAAGAGATAGGGTTTCTAAACGCATGGTATAGGGTATCGTATAGTCGGTCTAGACCGACTATAATTTTCTTACTTGTTTTGCTTGGTTTATAAGGCTAATTGTGTTTTTACAGTAACCTTCAGTACAAAATAAAGCCTACATGTCGAAAGTTATTAAATTATATATATCAATTTTTATAAATTAAAAAGTCACTCAAATGTGTGAGTACACGGTACACTGTATATTGATTTCTTTTATAAACAGCCTTAACATATATAAATAATATTAATAGGCTAGGCGATTTCTTGTGACCGATGTTTTGTTCTACCGTTTTATCCCGATTTTGACCAAACGTACATTATTCGAAAGGTATTTCTTTTTAGCCGTTTTGCAGATTTACAGATTTTTAAATTTTTTCCTTTATTTGGAGTAAATTGCATTTAAAGTTACTACTACATATACATAAAATTATACATATGATATGTGGGTTTTATTTAATTTGTTAAAGTGTTTGTTAATGAGTTTGCTATCTTCATTCGCAATAATAAACAAGTAAGAAAATTATAGTCGGTCTAGACCGACTATAAGATACCCTATACCATGCGTTTAGAGACCCTATCTCTTAGGCCCAACTAACTGGACATAGAAAATAAGCAAAAACCAAATTTGAGTGGGATTTTTATTATTTTTTTTGGCTGCAGATATGAAAAAGTTCATATCGGATGCTATATCTATATAGGGACTTGGTCCAAAAATGGACCGATCATGATCATGTTTGGTAAAGTCTCTTGTATTTTGCAAAAATATATACAAACAAAATTTGAGAAGAATCAGTGCAATATTTTTGTTTTTTAATAGATTTAAGTGAAGATCGGGAAGCAGCTCTATATGGGGTCAAAGGGATCATTTTTGGACTACTCATTAGTGGATGTAATGAACGCATACAAACCCAATTTGAGTAAGATCTATATGACAATTTGGATCTTATGGCAATTTATGTCGATTTCATATGGGTAATTTGTATGGGGGCTAGGTCTGAACATCGACCGATTCTCACCAATTTCAATTGCGTTCATCCCATGGCCGATAAAAGCTTATATACCAAATTTCATCAAAATATATTCATATTTGCGACCTGCAGTTTGATTACAAGCTTTACATTGACACACAGACGGACGGACGGACGGACGGACGGACATTGTTAAATCAACTCAGAAAGTGATTCTGATTCGATCGGTATAATTTAAGATGGGTCTAGGTCAAATATTTTTGGTTGTTACAAACAGCAGCACAAAGTCATTATACCCAAACCACATAGTGGTATAGGGTATAAAAAAAGTGTTGGTTTGTGAATTGGCTAAGTTGAAAAATAAAGCCGCCTAGATATTGCACTCGAATTTCGAGCGAGGGAATCTGCTAATATACGTTAATCTTAATGATCAAAACTGGTCTTAGTGGGGAAAGCTTTCTTAATTTTAACTAATCCATAGTTTTTAAATGAGATATCCAAGCACAGATTATATCAGTTAAGGCAATGTAAACACAGTATAAATGGTGCCATACTGCCATACTGGTTGTTTGCAACTAAGAAGAAGCGGACTAAAAACTAACTTGCAATTATTAATCGTTCATTGTTTCATAGTCATTTTTCAAATGTGATTAACACAGTACAGTTTACGAAACTCGCGTGCAATATTTATAGTAAATATTGCGTTGTAATTATTTAGTTGAGTTTAGTCTTAATAAAAATCATAAAAGATTTCAGTTTGAAAGGAGGCCTTTAAAAACAGCTTTGGAGAAATTTATGAATTGTGACGGTATCTCCAACTTTTTTTGCTGACAAAATGAGGAATCTAAATTGTATATGTGTGAGTGTTTTAGAAAATTTACTCTCTATGAAAAGGTACTTTTAAAAGAAATATTATGCTTTTCTGAAGAAAATGTACCCTTTAAAAGAAAGTACTTTTTCAAGAAAAGGCAATTTATCAAGAAATGGGATTTTTTTAAGAAAATTTACTTTAAAAGGAAATTTATTTTTTTTTTTTTGGGAAATTTATTTTTTAGAAATGTTCCAATTTTATTAAAATCTTCTTAAAAAAATGAATTTTAAAATAAATAAATTTTTAAAGAAAATTTACCTTTTTAAGATAAGGAGATTTTTTTGATACAAGTACTTTTTAAAATGGTATTTATGTAGGAAATATACCTTCAAAATAAACTTATTTAGGAAAAGAAAAAATGTTTAGAAAATGAACGTTTTTAAGAAACCATTTTTTTTAGAAAATGTACTGTTTTAAAAAAATGTTCTTTAAAAAAAAATTATTTTTTGAAATAAAGGTACGTTTAAAAAAAACTATGTGAGTTCGATCACAATGGAAATGTAATTAAAGATTTTTTCAGTTGGAAGTAATTGTGCTGTCAGTACATTTTTTTCAATTTTGAGTTGTTACACATTTAGCATAGTTTAATTAGCTGTTATACTTCTATATTGTTATATATGCGATTGTGTTATATTTCTTGATTGTTGAATTAGTTTATATTGTGAAATTGTTAACGTTGTTATACCTGAGGGTTGCAGAATTAGCTGCAGTAATCTTTACATCAATACACTCATACGTCACACCGTTTTTGTCTTACTCTGTTTATGTGATTGTATTGTGAAATAGATTTTGACTACACTGAGCGTATAGATGTTTACACTCCAAAAGCTTTCCCTTTAAAAGAAAGCTACTTTTAAGAAAGGGCCCTTTTTAAAGTATTTTTTTTAAAAATGTAGCAAAGAAAAGATAATTTTTAAAATAATTCTTAAGGAAGGTCTGCAAAGCTACTTTTCTAAAAGATATAACTTTAAGAAAATGTATTTTTTGAAGAAAACTACTACCTTAAGGAAAGGTACTATTCTAGGAAAAGGTATTTTCTAGGGAAAGGTAAATTTTTAAAAAAGATTTTTTGAAGAGAAAGTACTTTTTCAAAAAAAGGTAATTTTTTAAAGAAAAGTATTTTTTTTTTTTATTAAAATTAAAATGTTGATAATTTAGATTTTTGTTGACCTGTTATGTTGTTGAATGGTGAATATAGT
This sequence comes from Cordilura impudica, assembly GCA_963682025.1. NCBI lineage: Eukaryota > Metazoa > Arthropoda > Insecta > Diptera > Scathophagidae > Cordilura > Cordilura impudica. Next base: position 35,979,045 of record OY821518.1, on the reverse strand, counting down.
TCGGCTTAAGGTCATCGGTTGTTAAAAGATTCTCTTTGTTATAAAAACATTTTGTTAAAAATAAATAAAAACAAGTTTTTTTAATTTTTTTTTTTTTTATTTTTTTTTTTTTTTATTTTTTTTTTTATTAATTTAAAAAAAAAAATAAAAAATAAAAAAAATAAAATAAAAAAACTTGTTTTTATTTATTTTTAACAAAATGTTTTTATAACAAAGAGAATCTTTTAAAATTAAAATTTTAAAGAGAAAGTAATTTTTTAAGAACATATACTTTTTGATAATATGTAATTTTTATTACTATAAATGGTACTTTTTTAAGGAAATGTACTTTCTTAAGAAAACGAAATTCTTTTTAAGAAACGGAAAAGAAAAGGAACTTTTTAAAGGAAATTTATTTATTTAAGGAAATTAATTTTTTACGAAATGACACTTTTTTATTAAAATCTACTTTTCTTAAAAAAAGATAATTTAAAAACATTTACTTTTTTAAGATAAGGCACCATTTTTGATAAAACGTACTTTTTAAAAATGGAACTTTTTAGAAATGAATTCTTTATGAAAATTAACTTTTTTAAGAAAACTTAATGTTATATGGAAATTCATATAAAATAATATTTTTTTTAGAAAAGGTACTTTTTAAAAAAGGTACTTTTTAAAAAAGGTACTTTTTAAAAAAGGTACTTTTTAAAAAAGGTACTTTTTAAAAAAGGTACTTTTTAAAAATGGTACTTTTTTAGAAAAAGTTATTTTTAAAAAAAGTACGTTTAAAAAAAGTTTCTTTTTAAAAGATGATTCTTTTAAGAAAAGGTAATTATTAAGGAAATTTAAAAAAAATGCACTTATTTTAAAATAATTTTTAAGATATTTTTAAGAGCAGGTCTGAAAATTTCTTTTTTTGTGAAACTATACTTTTTAAGAAAAGGGTTTTTTTTATGGAATTTTTTTTTTATGAAAGGTACTTTTTTGAGAAAAGATATACGCTTAGGAAAAGGTATTTTCTGGGGATAGGTATATTTTAGAAAAGGCAGTTTTTTAAGAGATATTACTTTTTCCAGAAAAGGTAATTTTTCAAAAAAGGGGCTTTTTTGGGAAAAGGTTCTTTTAAAAGAAGATTTTCTTTTTAAGGAAATATATTTTTTAGATAAATGTACTTTTTACAAATGGTAATTTTTAAAAAAAGTACTTTCTTAAGAAAAGCAACTTTTTAAAACAAATAATTTTTTTTACGAAAATGAACTTTTTAAGAAAATGTACTTTAAAAAAAAATCTGCTTATATGAAAAGGTTATTTTTAAAAAAACGTTTCTTTTTAAAAAAACGTTTCTTGTTGGAAGGTCTTTTTAAGAAAAGGTAGTTGTTGAGCTAAATTTTTAAGAAAATGTAATTTTTAAGATACTTTTTAAGAGAAGGTCTGAAAAGTTACTTTTTTACGAAAAGGTTATTTTTGAGAAAATGTACTTTTTATGAAAAGTTTTTTTTATGGAAAGTTTTTTTTTATGGAAAAATATATTTGTAAGAAAATTTATGTACTTTCTTAAGAAAAGGAATTTTTAAAAAGGAAATTATTTTGGTTTTTAAAAAATTTACTATTTTATGAAAGTGTACTTTAAAAAAAAAAAAAATCTCCTTTTATGAAAAGGTTCTTATAAAAAAGTCTTTTTAAAAGATGTTTCTTTTTCGGAAATTGCCTTTTAAGAAGAGATAGTTGTGAAGGTAAATTTTTAAGAAAGTGTACTCTCCTAAGAAAAGGCAATAATTTTTAAGATACTTTTTAAGAGAGGACCTGAAAAGTCACTTTTTTACGAAGAAGTACTTTTTTAAGAAAAAAGTTTTTTTTATGGGAAGTTTTCTTTAAAGAAACGTACATTTTTAACAAAACTCATATTTTAAAAAAATTAAATTTATGAGAAAAATTGCTTTTTTAAGAAAAGGAACTTTTTTTGGGGGGTGGGGGGTGCGTTGTAAAGGTAAATTTCTGAAAAAGGTACTTTAAAAACAATTGCTACTTCAAAAAAAAAAAAAAGTTCATTTTGTAGAAAATTAACTTATTAAAAAATTTACTTTTGTGAAAAAAAAACTTTTTAAGAAAAGGTGATTTTTATAGATACTACATAAAAAAATTACCTTTTTCAGGAGTTGTTCTTTCTATGAAAATGTACTTTTTTAGAAAATGGTATCTTTTTAGGAAGAGGTACTTTTTTAAGGTAATTTTTTAAAGAAAACGCACTTTTAAGGAAAATGTACTTTTTTTAGAGAAGGCTCTTATTTAAAACAGCAAAGTTTTAAGGAAAGATTGTTTTTATAAAGTTAAGTTTTAAGGTACTTTAATAAAAGGAACCTGTTTAAACAAATGTGGCTTTTAAGAAAACCTATTAAAAGAAAAACTTTTCTAATGGTACTTCTTTTAAAAAAACACCATTTTTTTAAAAAGTTACTTTTTCAGGAAAATATATTTTTTTAGGTAAATAAACAGTTTTAGAAAAGTTTTTTTATAAGGAAAGGTACATTTTTAAAAAAGATACTTTTTTAAGAAAAGGCACTTTTTTTAAGAAAATGTACTTTTCTAAGAAAATGGGATTTTTTAAAAATGTAACCTTTATAAGAAATAATTCTTTTTAAGAAAATACACATTTTAAAGAAAAATTACTTTTTGTTAATAAAATTAAAAAACCTGATGAAATGGTGCTTTTTAAGAAAAGCTGTTTTTAAAGAAAATGTACCTTTCAAGAGAATTTACTTTTTAAGAAAAAGTACTTTTCCCAAAAGTTTAACTTTTTCCAAAACAGGACATTATTAATAGGAAAGGTAGTTTACTAAGAAAAATTACTTGTGTTTTTGTTTAAAAAAAAATATTTATTATAAAAAAGGTGCTTTTCTAAGAACAGATAATTTTTAAGAATGTGGCAACTTTTTAAGAAGAGGTATTTTTTAAGAAAAGAAAAAAAAAATTTTAGAAAATTTACTTTTTTAGAGAAGGTAATTTTTTTGAAATGGTGCTTTTTTAAAAAGTATATTTTTTAGGAAAATTCACTTTTTTAAGAAAATATACTTATTTAAGAAGAAGATCTTTCCTAAGAAAAATATTTTTTCTTTAAACAGTAGTTTTTTTTCTTGCAAATACAGAGTTTTAAGAAAAGTTACTTTATTAAGAAAATGTACTTTTCCAAGAAAAAGTACTTTTTAAGAAAGTGATATTTTTCAAATAAAATGTTTTTTTTTTTAATAGAAAAGATACTTTTTAAAAAAGGTAGTTTTACAGAACAAGTACGTTTTTAAGAAAATGTAATCTTTTATAGAAAGGAACTTTTTAATTAATAATACTTTTTTTTTTAAAATGAAGTACCTCTAAATGAAAGATATCTATTTAAGAAATGTAATTTTTTAATGTAACTTTTTAAGGAAACGTATTTTTTTCTTCAAGAAAATCAAAAATTAAAAAAATTCACTTTTCAAGAGAAAGTTTTTTAAAGTAAATACGCTTTTCATGAAAGGATACTTTTTCAAGAAAAGGCACTTTTGAAAGAATATTTATTTTTGAAGCAAAGTAAAGGGTGATTGTTTAAGAGCTATAGGAAAGTTTTCCAAAAAAAAAAAACACATAAAATTCAGAAAAATTCATGAAATCTTTATTTGAATAGATAGTACGGTCCATATAATTTAATGTTTGATCCATCCGCCAAGTCCAATTTTGGTATACTCTTTCCAACATTTTGGCCGGTATCTCACGAATAAATGCTTCAATGTTGTCTTCCAATGTGTCAATTGAAGCGGGATTGTCTGCATAGACATGAGCTTTAACATGGCCCCACAAAAAATAGTCTAAAACCGATAAATCGCACGATCTAGGCGGCCAATTTACCGGTCCCGAACTTGAAATAAAATGTTCACCGAACTCGCCTCTCAATAAGTCCATTACTGCGTGCTGTGAGGCATGTGGCACCGTCTTGTTGAATCCACATGTCATGCAAGTCAAGCTCTTGCATTTTGGGCAAAAAAATTTTCCACGTTGTTGAGTAACAGAGGCCCAATTGCTGCGAACGGCGACGAATCGATAATTGATGGTCATCGCTAACACTAGCCGATACAGATGCGATATTTTCTTCAGTTCGCACTCTACGTAAGCGTGTTGGTGGTTTAATGTCCAACAATGTAAATTTGGTGCGAAATTTAGTCACAATAGCCCGAATAGCCGCTTCAGTGGGTCAATTAAACTGACCATTAAATGGAAGAAGCGCGCGATGAACTTTCTTAACAGAGCACGCATTTTGATAATAAAATTCAATAACTTGCAAGCGTTGTTCGTTTGTAAGACGATTCATGGTTAAATTATAGACCAAACTGAAGATGATTGAAACAAAACACGAAACGTGCGTCACCTGTTTAAACCAGTGTTGCCAAAAATATAATAGCTAAAAAATCACCCTTTACATTCTAAATACAAAATTCCTAGTCACAGCTCTAATACGCCATAAGAATAGCCAGTGGGGGAGTCAGCGATGAGCGCAACTAAAATAAATTGTTTTATTTAAAAAAAAATAAAAGTAATATTTATATTTTCAATTGAATATTAAAATTTTAAAATGTGCAGAGAAGTACTTGCAAAAGTTATTCTGAATATGCCCTTTAAAAATAATTATTTATTATGACATCTTAGTCACTGGTTAAAATATATGACGACCTACTCCGTTTCGCAAGCATATGATATTTTTCACTACTTAAGAAACTTGTTTTCAAGGTTATTTAGCATTGAAGAACCGCTGAAATTTCTAGCACTAATAGTAAATATTGTTAAGTGCATTTAAGTATATTTTATAAAAGTCGGCTTAAGATCTATTTTTCGTTCAGGTTTCTAACTAAAATCTTATTTGTTTTTTTTTATCAAATGCATAACTTATTTATTTCAGTGTTACGTATTCATTCAGTATCAAATTTAAAAATCTAATTAGTTACAATTTAAGAAAAGAAAATCCCAACCATTATTAATATTCCCTCAAAACTCCATACAACAGCAAAAAAAAAAAAAAAGTTCTTAATCCGAAAACATAAATTTCATAAATTGTTTAGTAAATTGCCAACAAAACCAAACCACCACCCACTACAAAGAAAGCAAACCAATCTCGCTGTTAAGTAAAGTGATTTTTATATAACCTACAATACATTTTTAAAAATGTAACATTAACTAAAATGGAGACTAAAAATATCCAAGTCAACAGTTATACAAGGTCATTGTTTATAAATATTCCTTCAAAAACACGCGTGAGGAAATGTAAATATAAAAAAACAAAATATCTTAAACAATATTTAGTGTAAATTTATTTAGACTTACCCCATTTAATGTTTTAACATTGTGCAGGGCATCTTGAGCTTTTAAGGCAGCACGGCGGGTATAAAATGTCACAAAACAACAACCTGTAAATATAAAACAAAAAGCAAAAAGTTATAAAATGCAATGAAATAAAAAAAATTATTGCTTTGTCCAAAGAAAATGAAAACGTTAAATCAAACAAAAAAATTTAAGTTGGTCAAGCCACCAGATCAGAGAAGGTGCTACACTGTTCTGTATATAAAATATAACAGAGATGGAGATACTCAATATTAAGTAACTAAACGAATTTTATTGCAGGTTGTACTTATGAACCAAAAAGTAAAATTTCAAATACGTGGTTAGGAATAATAATAAAATTCATATTTAAAGGAATATTAGTTTCATTTTGTTTGAATTATAAAAAAAAGAGCACACAAAAAGTCATTTCCGGTGAGAGTTTTGGTTGTTTGATAAATACTTCCTTAATATCATTTTAAGTCGCTGCAATAAAATAAATCCTAGTGTTTCGAAACGGAAATTATGTGTACTCGTAGTTATATGAATGAAAAGGATTTGTAAAGTTGAAAAATGTGATACTCAAAGAAGACAGTTTTTTAAAGGGAAATTCATGTCACGTTTTAATAAAATAATTCAAATTTAACTTTTGTACAAATCTTCAAATTGTTTCAAAATTTTACAAACAACAGCCCATTTGTGTTGATGATAGTAACCATTAATTATAAGTGAATCATTTCCATGTTTAATATGTCGGTTTATATATATATGTAGCATTCCATAGAAGAAGCTTGGAAGAATAAAGTTGTTTCATTTCATAACAAAATTCAGCTTTTCATTAAATTTGATCTCATTTTTATATTGTATGAAAATAAAATATATTTAAAAAAAAAATATCAAATTCTTAAATTTTAACAGAAAAGGCTCGTATTGAACTCACTAATCTATTCGTATATTAAAAATGCCCTTAATCCAGTGATATAAGAACTTAATGTATCGCTTTTGAAAATAATTATTCATATTTTTGAAGCTGTACAGTGACACTCCTTATATACATTATTTTTTCGTTTTCTTTTAAAAGTTCTTTTTTCTTCTCATTCTTTTAACGATTTTCTTTGCTACAACTGTTTATGACATTTATATTATTTAGAAAATTTATTGAGACAAACAATAAATTTATTTGTCCACCACCCACATTACTTTAGGCTGTTTCGGACATACAAAGATGCAATCATGGGTGGACATTGAAAATAATAAATTATATTGTGAATGTTGATAGAAGTCATGCTAGTAGTCGCCGAACCCAAATGTGTTATGTTAATGGGAGAAATTATATGTTTGTCAAATTCAAACGCCTTGGAATATTTTCTTTTACTTATTTGTTTCCGCTTTGCCGGAATATATAATTTAATTTTGTATATTTTTTTAAATTTGTTATTTGCACACTCATATGTTCGCTTTAGAGAGTATTACATGACATATATACATATATTTATTTATTTAAGTTCATAAGTGAAATTTGTTAGGAGTTTACAGAAAACACATGGGGTGTACTTTTAATGTACAGTGTTCTAAAAATTTTCAGAAACTTTTTATACCCTATACCACTATCTGGTCAGATTATAATGAGTTTTTAATGATGTTTGCAGCTGACAAAAATATTTGACCTGATCGACTCAGAACCACTTTCTGTGTCGGTTTATCGATGTCCGCACGTCCGTCCGTCTGTCCGTCTGTGTTTCCATGTGAACTATGTAATCAAACTACAGGTCGCAAATATGTTTTGATAAAATTCAGTATAAAAGTTTCTATCGGCCGTAGGAAGAACATAATTGAAATTGTTCAGACCTAGTCCCCACACAAATAACACTTATGAGATCGACTTAAATTGCCATATTATCCGGTCAAATTGGGTTTGTCTATGGCTGTACATTAATTTGTAGTCCAAAATAAAAGCTATAGGACCATTCTTAGTTTTTATTAAGGTTTTTAGATAAGGTATTGCATAGCCCGTCTAGATCGACTGTAATTTCCTTACTTGTTTTTAGTGTTGAAACAGTGAACCCCTTTCTATTCTTCTTAAATTTCATATTGTATACGAGTATATTTTACCCACTTAGGCCCATTGATAATTTATAAACATTGCCTTTCTTTAAATAAATAAGACAAATTAAATCTTTAATCCAAATTTCCTGGAAATTTATCAACCACGAAAGAGTAATGTAATTTTCCCGAACAAGTTTTAATGTTAAGTTATAGCACTAGATCCAGCCTTTGTGTTGTAGCAAATCAGGTGATTATATGATAATCTTAATATATAAAAACGTTGGTGCGTATGTTGGTACTATAATAACTGTTGAACCACTAATGCTAGCGACTTCGTATTCATACCATATGTTCCTTTGGTTCTCCGATTTGCATAACTTTTTTTTTGTACCTGATAGGTGGCGCTGGGGTCGAGATTTTCCCAAAAAATTTATTTACGGTCCAATTTAGCTCAAATTCTCAACATATATTATGTACATAAAACTAAAGTTGCTGACAAAGTTTTTCACCTGTAGGTGGCGCTGGTGTTAAAATATTCAAGAAAACGTATATTTTTTTTCAGTCGTATTCATAATATTATTAAATCGTGCTTTACTTTTGCCCGACACTCGGTATTAAAATTTAGATGCAATATAAAATCCAGATGTTTTCTTCGGGCCAGCAACGCGGACCGGACTCAGCTAGTATAGCTATAAGAATTACAACTTTAAGATGAAATGTTATTTTATTCAACGGTTTGAAAAAAAAAATTATATATATTGTGTTAAGTTCGTAAGTAAAACAAAGCTATTCGCAAGTACTAGCGTTTCTATCAGAAGGTTTTTATAAAGCGCCCCGGCAGGTGAGTAGGTAGCGTGCTTGCCTACCATGCGGGGGTTGTGGGTTCGATTTCCACCAGAGGCTTTGGTCTGTTGCTGCAAAACTAGCCATATATGGCTTATCCATGGACCCAATATTAGAATCTGCAGACAAGCCGCTCGGCTTCGCGGAACTAGGGTTAAAAAATCATGTGAGTCCGATCGCATGGGAGATGTGTAAACATCTTGTAATTAAAGATTTTTTTATAGCACTTTCTTAAAATCAAACAGAAAGCGTATCACTTATAGCAATCAACTGCAAGGGCCTCTGCTAACATAAAAATATTTATTATTATTTATTATTTTAACCGGTTAATTTTTAATTTTTCATATGTTATTTTTTATTTTTAATTTTTCGTTTTTCATTTTTCATTTTTTAATTTACATTTTTATTTTGTATTTTTTTCTTCATTTTTCATTTTTCATTTTCCAATTTTTTTCTTCATTTTTCTTTTTTCATTTTCCGATTTTTATTCTTCATTTTTCATTTTTTTTTTTTCAATTTTCATTTTTTTTTCACTTTTTATTTTTCATTTCTTATATTATGGTATGTGACAAATAAATCAATTCACAAAGATCTCAAAATGGAAACAGTTAAAGAAGAAATTAAAAAATACTCTACTAGGTATCTTGATAGACTCAGTAACCATCCTAACCTATTAGCTATAAAACTTTTAGATGAAAATGAAGATGTACGAAGGTTGAAAAGATTACATATATTAGATCTACCGTTCAGATAATAAATCAATAATTATTAAAAATAACAAGTAAGAAAATTATAGTCGGTCTAGACCGACTATACGATACCCTATACGATGCGTTTAGAGACCCTTTCTCTCAGGCCCAACTAACTGGATATAGAAAATAAGCATAAACCAAATTTGAGTGGGATTTTTATTAATTTTTCAGCTGCAGATATGAAAAAGTGCATATCGGATGCTATATCTATGCTATATCTAGGCCCAAAAATGGACCGATCCTGACCATGTTTGGTAAAGTCTCTTGTATTTTGCAAAAATATATACAAACCAAATTTGAGAAGAATCAGTGCAATATTTTTGTTTTTTGATAGATTTAAGTGAAGATCGGGAAGTAGCTCTATATGGGGCCTATGACTAAGAGTTGTCCAATAGGGATCATTTTTGGACTACTGATTAATGGATGTAATATATACATAAAAACTCAATTTGACTAAGATTTGTATGATAATTTGGATCTTATGGCAATATATGTTGATTTCATAGGGGTCATTTGTATGGGGGCTAGGTCTGAACATGGGCCGATTCTCACCAATTTCAACAGCGTTCATCCCATGACCGACAAAAGATCAAATACGAAATTTTGTCAAAAAATATTCATATTTGTGACCTCCAGTTTGATTACAAGCTTTACATGGACACACAGACGGACGGACGGACAGACGGACGGACGGACGGACATCGTTAAATCGAATCAGATAGTGATTCTGATTCGATCGGTATAATTAAAGATGGGTGTAGGTCAAATATTTTTGGTTGTTACAAACAGCAGCACAAAGTCATTATACCCAAACCACATAGTGGTATAGGCTATAAAAACATTGTTCATAATATTGTAGATTATTGTAATGTATATAAATTATTGTATATTGTAAAAATTAAAATTTGTAAAAAAGGAGCTATTGTACGCATTGGTGTGCAATAATATGTTAATAATTTAAAATTATCAAATTTGCTTATTGTGGTACTGAATAACAGATTGCAAATAAATATATGGGGGGTTTCATGTCAAGTGCACCAACTTTTGAAACCGATGTCTTCCGATCGGGATGAAATTTGCACCAAGGTTAGTCCTATTGGATAGTAGTTTAGACACAATTTTGCAACAAGATTGGTCCAGATCTCTTTGAGTTAGAGGGGATCAAAATTTGACATTTTGGCCAAACAGGTGTTTTTTCCCATCCTTGTAACTTATTACCTATTGTTCTTAGAAAATTTTCTCCAAAATAGTTTAGATAGCTATTTCTTCAGTATTTCGGAAAAAAATACTTTAAAAAAAAAATTTTTTTTTTGTAGACTTTTTTTTGCTAAATTAAAGCATTTTTTGCCTTTTTTTCCAAAAAGGGCATTTTTTTTTTTTTTTCATAAGAAAGCTTAGGATTTTTCCTTTAAGAGCTTTTTGGTCGCTTAGTGGGATGGGAGTGGGATATCTATCAAAATAAATATTTTGTAACTCAAGACAACGGTTTTTCAATTTTTCACAAATGCACTATTTTGAATTTTTTCCTATTTGTGTGTAAAACCTTACAAATAAATCTTATATTGAGAAACTAGGCAAATTAACCTTTCCGAGGGTATGTAACATACCTTCATAACATAACAGAAGAGAATGGTTATCTGTAACCTGAGTTATTTGCAACATTTCAATCTGAACACGAGGATGTTAGAATTGGCTTCACGAAATTAACCCAAATGCGGCCAAAACTTTGCGTTTTGGCAGAAAGCAGCGGAACTCACAATATGCATTTACCACGAAAATGTTAAACTGATGTTGAAGGAAATCAAGGTAAAGTATTTAACAGATGATTCGGCAGAAGATTTACACGATTACAGCGATTGCCTTAAATTGACTATGTGTCCTAATGCAATAACTTCTTGCCACTTAGGTGAATGTACCAATTGCCCGAAAACCACATTCACCAAAGAAAATTTAATCAACTCTTTAGATCGAGAATATATAGAGGTAAAATTTGATTCTTGGATTGAGACTAACAGATGCACATTGAAATAATCATTTTAAATGTGGATGATTTTGTGGAAGAAATGTGTACAGGATTACTAAACTTAAGATGCCATGACTTTTTAGTCAAAAAGCAATGGTCATTCTTCAAGGATTTGAATATACATTTGACGTCTGTGAATTCGTTATTTCATATGATTTCGCAGAAAACTATAAATATGTTCTTCAGGATGCCATACAAGCATTCCACAAGCATCCACAGTAGTTATTTACTACATGAAAGATGAAAAACTGGAACACAAAAGTATGGCAATCATCCGACGATTTAAAACATGATACCGTTGCAGTTTATGAGTACCAAAAGATAATGCTAAAATATCTAAAATCTAAATTTACAGTAAAGAAGGTATACTACGTCGCGGACGGAACTCATCAAGGTTTTAAAAACAAAAGTAGCTTGGCAAATCTTATGGCCCATGAAAACGAGTTTGGAATGCCAGCTGAGTGGCATTTTCATCCTACTGCTCATGGTAAAGGAGCATGTGATGGTATTGGAGCAAACCTTTAAAAAAAAATGCAGTATAGCCTCCAGTGCTCTCATCAAGATCGCATCTTAGATGCGACTGCTTTATTCCATTGGGCAAAGAGTTATTGTAAAGAAACTAAAATAGTTTTTAGTAGCAAAGAGGATCATCAGGAAACATTGAAAATACTGAAGAGCAGATTCGATGCTGCGGTAACAATCGATGGCACCGCTCAATACCATGCTTTTATACCGCTTGTCGATGGAAGACTCAAGTTGAAAAAGTTTTCTGCCTCTACTCAATGCGATTTCTTTCCAAAGACAACAAATAAACCAGCAGCGAAAACAACAGCTGAACCTAGTAAAGCTAAGAAAGGATTGACAAAAAAACGCAGTAAATAAAGGCGACAAAAAAGTTGGATGAAAGACTGGGTATTTAAAAATTTACAAGACTTAAATACTTCATCAGCTACAATAAATTAAGTATAAACATAGTTATGATATAAATGGATCAAATGCAATTAAGATTAAATTTTAACAAATTATTTATCTTTTTATTTTTAATATTATTATTATTATACATTAATTTAATTATTATTAAAAATAAATAAAAAATAATAATTTTTCAACATTTCTACAGAAAAAAAGCGATTTTTTTCCTGAGGTTAACATATTCTGGGTATTACAGTATCGAGGGTATAAAATTTTAGTTAGGTATGTTATATACCTTCGGAAAGTTTAGTTTCTCTAGTTTCTCAGTATAAGTTTAATTCGTAATGTTTTACACACAAATAGGAAAAAATTCAAAATAGTGCATTTGTGAAAAATTGAAAAACCGTTGTCTTGAGTTACAAAATATTTATTTTGATAGATATCCCACTCCCATCCCACTAAGCGACCAAAAAGCTCTTAAAGGAAAAATCCTAAGCTTTCTTATGAAAAAAAAAAAAAAAAAATGCCCTTTTTGGAAAAAAAGCCAAAAATGCTTTAATTTAGCAAAAAAAAGTCTACAAAAAAAATTTTTTTTTTTAAAGTATTTTTTTCCGAAATACTGAACAAATAGCTATCTAAACTATTTGGGAGAAAATTTTCTAAGAACAATAGGTAATAAGTTACAAGGATGGGAAAAAACACCTGTTTGGCCAAAATGTCAAATTTTGATCCCCTCTAACTCAGAGAGATCTAGACCAATCTTGTTGAAAAATTGTGTCTGAAATACTATCCAATAGGACTAACCTTGGTGCAAATTTCATCCCGATCGGAAGACATTGGTTGCAAAAGTTGGTGCACTTGACATGAAATCCCCCATATAAAAAAAAAAATTTCTTATATATAATTTTCCATTTTTTTTTTCATTATTCATGTTTACTTTTAGTTTTTCATTTTTCAATTTCTTATTTTTCATGTTTCTTTTTTTATTTTTCATTTTTTAATTTTAATTTTTTAATTTTAATTTTTCTTATTCAGTTTTTAGTTTTAATTTAAAATTTTTCCTTTTTATTTTTCATTTTTTATATTTCAGTTTTAATTTTTCATTTTTATTCTTAATTTTTTATTTTCCATTTTTAATTTTTTTTTTTAATTTTTCATTTTTCATTTTTATTTTTCATATTTCGTATTTCATTTTTCATTTTATTTTGCATTTTTCATTTTTTATTTTTCATTTTATATTTTTCATTTGTTATTTTTCATTTATTTTTCATTTTTCTTTTTTCATTTTTCATTTTTAATTTATTTTTCATTTTTTTATTTTTCATTTTTTATTTTTCATTATTCATTTTTTTATTTTTCATTTTTTATTTTTTATTTTTCATTTTTAATTTTTCATTTTTCATTTTTCATTTTTCGTTTTTAATTTTTTATTTTTGATTTTTAATTTTTTGTTTTTCATTTTTAAGTTTTTTTTATTTTTCATGTTTCATTTTTTAATTTTCATTTTTTATTTTTCATTTTTAATTTTTCATTTTTTATTTTTCATTTTCAAGTTTTAATTTTTAATTTTTTATTTTTAGTTTTTTATTTTTCATTTTTCATTTTCAATTTTTCATTTTTCATTTATTTTAAATTTTTATTTTAATTTTTTATTTTGCATTTTTAATTTTGAAACAGGTTATCATAATATCATAATTTTTTCACCAATACAATCACATTTTGTCTTACCACCCACATGTTATGCTTACATGTTACGCTGTTTTTGAAATTTACCGCCCGCGCGTATAGATGTTTACACATAAAAAAAGACACAGAAGAATGACAAATACTATTGGAGAGCAAAAAAAATCGAGGCTAAAATCGATGAAAATTTGAGAGGGGATTACAAGTAGAAAAATATTTTTTTCGTGTGCATTTTATATTTTTATCCTACACGAACAATTACCAAAATATTTTATCAAAAAATATACCATTTGAAATATATTTCTTTGCAGATGTTCACAATATTTAGAGATGTACAACATCAACTACATATTTAACATACATAACTACTGAATGCTGTGTGTGGGTCTATTACATTTGTGTTAAATTGTCAACCGGCTAAAGTTAATTAGTATACCTTTAGGCTCTTGTAAAATTATTTATCAATAAAAAAGTAAAATTGCGTAGCATTTGCACTCGAATTACGAGGCATAGGCTCTGCTAGTAACAAATTGACATGGTTTTACTTTATTAAATCCTTATTTCGTAAGCAATTTGACGATTGATTAGATTGATGTACAATATATTAAATTTTTGTTTGTGGAACAAAATTTAAAATTTTGATTAGCATTCAACTACCAAGACTAATAAGATACGCCTTTTTTATATTATACTACATACCAGAATCAGCAATATAAACTTTTTTCGAAATAATTGATTAAAAATTTCCAAGGATATTTAAGGATAAAATGTTGAAAAGATATAATTAATATCAAAAAAAATTTTTTTTAAATTATAAACAATTTTTGTTTTTTTTTAAGAAAAAAAATTATATACTACTTATTTTTTTTTATATCGCGCCTGTACCTCTAAAGTGAGTCAACTCAAAATTTACATATTTTCAGTAGAGGCAAAAAACGGTTTTATTTAATATTTACTAATTTACTATAAAATTGAAAAACAGTTGTTTCATTGTAAGGAATTGCGAATAATACATATGTATCAACTGTAGTTCCTTTTGCGATTTTCAGTGATCATCAAAAATTACAAGTTTTTTGGGTGCAACTCAAAATATGTCTTTTTAGTGGATTCTAAAGAAGCTACTCTTATAACACAAAGAGGGTTACAACTGTATTTTTTTTTTACGAAAGACTAGAAAAATCGATGTAAGATTTTTACAGTGGATAGGTATGAAGTGAAAATTGCAAAAAGTGAAAATTGAAAAATTTTGAGTTGATACACTTTAAGAGGTACAGGTGCGATATAAAAAACAAATTTCTAAAAATTTTTTTTTAATTGTTTTTGATTTATTTTCTGCATTTTAAAAAATGGTTAATTAGAAATAATAATAAAAAATTGTATAGTCTTGCTCATTAAAAAAAACCATTGTTTTTTTTTTTTTTTTGCTTTTTACTATTGTGCTTTATTTAAATAACTATGTAAAATATTCAACAATGTTTATAAACAATTGTTGTTCCTATATACTTTTTACATTGTCATTCAAATTCATATGCATATGCAATTTAAATTTTGCTGATAACTAAGAACATTTTCTCAATTGTTTTTGGTTGTTTAAAGTATAATAATTTCTTGTAGATATACATTTTCAGTTAATATTATGAAATTTGAAGTCGTTTGAACCATAAAACTACAAATGTGAAGTCGATTAAAATTTAAGATGTTATTATATAAATTGACTATATCTTAATTTTAAGGAAAAAAGATATGTTCGGAATATTCCAAAAAAGGCAAAAAAATAAAAAAACGATTAAAAACCAACCAAGGTGGAGTTAAAAGTGGAACATAATGGTAAAAGAAGCTAATTAAAACAAGTTAAAGTGTTTAATTCGACCGTGCGAATCATTGATACCCACCATATGGGTATGTATTGCACTATTTATAATGAATGTAAGCCTATTTTAAAAAGTATGCAATTTGAAACACATATCTAATACCGAAATATTACCACAAACACACTGAACTTTAAACATTTCCTAGAGACATCTTCATATTTTTGTACATATCTTGGCACAGTGACGCCCGGTTTATCTCATTTTCAATAGCAGCCTGCTCGAGATAATGGGAAACAATGTTATCGTAAGTTTACTCAGATAAATAGCTTATTTTGTAAATGAGCGTGATTTCAACAGAGAAACGGACAGACTGACGGGCGGACAGACACACAGACAGGCAGACAAACATCGCTATATCGACTCGAGTTGGTGTTAGGACCAACAATATATCTACTTTATAGGGTCGGATCGAAAA
Source organism: Cordilura impudica (assembly GCA_963682025.1). NCBI lineage: Eukaryota > Metazoa > Arthropoda > Insecta > Diptera > Scathophagidae > Cordilura > Cordilura impudica. Next base: position 35,963,181 of record OY821518.1, on the reverse strand, counting down.
TGCATATTTCGATGCGTTACAAACGGAATGACAAACTGATATATAACCTCAGTACAGTGGTGTGGAGGGTATAAAAAAAGAAAGAAAATATTTCCCAAAATTGTAAATGCTAATAAATTTGCCGTCTGACTAGGAAATATTAACTTTAAAATATTCATTGTTATTTAAACTAAAATTTTAATAAAAAAAAAATAAATATAATAAAAAGATCTCGACTCTGTTTATAAATTGCACCTTCCGAAAAATAATCAAGTAAGAAAATTATAGTCGGTCTAGACCGACTATACGATACCTATACCATGCGTTTAGAGACCCTATCTCTCAGGCCCAACTAACTGCATATAAAAAATAAGCATAAACCAAATTTGAGTGGTATTTTTTATTAATTTTTTTGGCTGCAGATATGAAAAAGTTCATATCGGATGCTATATTTATATGGGGACTAGGCCCGATCCTGACCATGCTTGGTAAGGTCTCTTGTATTTTGCAAAAATATATAGAAACAAAGTTTGAGAACAATCAGTGCAATATTTCTGTTTTTTGATAGATTTAAGTGAAGATCGGGAATCTCTATATGGGGCCTATGACTAAGAGTTGTCCCATAGGGATCATTTTTGGACTACTGATTAAAGGATGTAATAAACACTTACAAACCCAATTTGACTAAGATTTATATGATAACTTGGATCTTATGGCAATTTATGTCGATTTCATAGTGGTCATTTGTATGGGGGCTAGGTCTGAACATGGACTGATTCTCACCAGTTTCAATAGCATTCATCCTATGGCCGATAAAAGCTTATATACAAATTTAATCAAAACATATTCATATTTGCGTCCTGCAGTTTGATTAAAAGCTTTATATGGACATACACACATACGGACGGACGGACAGATAGACGGACGGATGGACGGATGGACGGACATCGTTAAATCGAATCAGATAGTGATTCTGATTCGATCGGTATAATTAAAGATGGGTCTAGGTCAAATATTTTTGGTAGTTACAAACAGCAGCACAAAGTCATTATACCCAAACCACATAGTGGTATAGGATATATAAACATATTAATTGTATTAAACGCGAACCAGCAAACAGAGAAAGTGAAGACCAAATAGTGTAACTTTAATTCACAGATTCGCATTTTTTTTTTTTTTTTTTTTTTTTTTTTTGGTAATTTTGTCAAATTTTCAATTTTAACATATAACGATCGTAACATATCAATAACGTCCCAAAAATCGCAAATTTTTATGCAATTTTTAGAAACTTAGCTCAAATTAGCGATATAAGAAACTTTTGTTCGTAGAACAAAATCAATAATATTAATAGGTTAGGCGATTTTTTGTTACCGATGTTTTGTTCTACCATTTTAAGATATTTCTTTTTAGCTGTTTACCAGGTTTACAGATGTTTAAATTTTTTCCTTTGCTTTGAGTAAATTGCATTTAAAATTTCTACTAAGCCATATATAGAATTATACAATGCTATCTGTGTGTTTATTAAATTTGGTAATGTGTTTGTTAAAGAGCTTGTTATCTTCATTCACAATAATAATAAACCAAAAGTGTTGGTTTGTGAATTGGCTATGTTGAAGAATAAAGGTGTCTAGAAATTGCACTCGAATTTCGAGCGCTGGTATGTGCTATTATAAGTTAATACATTTAGATAAATATAATTTAGATACTTCCAAAAAAAAATTTTTTTTAAGAATTTATTGGAAATATCACACGATCTTAAGCGATACGGTTTTTAAATGACTTTTTTGACATTCGTTTTTTAAAAAATAATATTGCCACGATATTCCTCATTCATATGACATGGACAATGTCATTTTAGGACGAACGCAAGTATTTTAATATATTTTTGGAAAAAAAAATCGAAAAAAATAATATATATTTTTTCAATTTGGTGCTATTTTAACGATTTTTGAGGAAACTTACAGTTGACCGTACAACGCATTTCAGAGTAAATTCGTTTATCAGTCGAACTAGCAATTTAACCAAATTTAAGCTAAATATCCACAATGTACTGCATTTGTAGGGGACATCACCTGAGTGTTGGTTAATAATAAAATATATATTTGGGGCGTTTCATGTCAAGTGATCCAGCTTTTAAAACCGATGTCTTCCGTTCGGGATAAAATTTGCACCAAGGTTAGTCCTATTGGATAGTAGTTGAGATACAATTTTTCAACAAGATCGGCCCAGAACTCTCTGAGTTAGAGGCGGTCAAATTTTGATATTTTGAGCAAACAGGTGTTTTTCTCATCCATGTTACTTTTTACCTATTGTTTTTAGAAAAATTTGTCCCAAATAATTTAGATAGCTATTTTTCAGTCTTTCGGAAAAAAGATTCTAAAAAAATTAAAAAAAAATTTAGACTCCTTTTCAAAATCAAAAATTTTTTGACTTTTTTTCAAAAAAGGAAGTTTATTTTTTTTTTGCTCAAAAGAAAGCTTAGGTTTATTCTTTAAGAGCTTTTTTGTCGTTTAGTTGGATGCGAGTGTGAAATATATCAAAAAATGTTTTGTAACTCAAGACAACGTTTTTTCAATTTTTAGCATATGCACTAAATTGAATTATTTCCAAAACTTTAAAAATAAAGCATACACTGAGAAACTACACAAATTAACTTTTCCGATGGTATGTAACATACTTAAATAAAATTTCATACCTTCAATACTGCCATACACATAATATGTTAACCTCAGGAAAAAAAGAATCACTTTTTTTATAGAAATTTTGAAAATTATTTTTTTTTATTTATATCTAATGATAAGTAAATTAATATATAATAATAATAATAAAAATAATAAAAATAAAGAATATAACAAAATTTTATCGTTATCACATTAGGTCTATTCTTCCACAAAATCATCCACATTTAAAATTATTGTTTTCAGTGTACATCTGCCAGTCTGAATCCAAGGTTCAAATTTCACCTCCTCAATATATTTAGCATATGCTAAAAATTTAAAAACCGTTGCCTTGAGTTGCAAAAAATTTTTTTTATAGATATAACACTCGCATCCCACTAAGCGACCAAAAAGCTTTTAAAGGAAAAAACCTAAGCTTTTTTTGAGCCCAAAAAAAAAAAAAACAAAAATCTTTTTTTGAAAAGAAGTCAAAAAATTTTTGGTTTTGAAAAAGAAGTATTAAAAAAAATTTTTTTTTTAACATTTTTTTCCGAAAGACTGAAGAAATAGCTATCGAAACTATTTGGGACAAATTTTGCTAAGAACAATAGGTAAAAAGTTACATGGATGAGAAGAAACACCTGTTTGGTCAAAATGTCAAATTTTAACCCCCTCTAACTCAGAGAGTTCTCGACCAATCCTGTTGAAAAATTGTGTCTAAGCTACTACCCAATAGGTGCAAATTTCATCCCGGTCGGAACACATCGGTTTTAAAAGTTGGATCACATGACCTGAAATGCCATGTGAGAATTTTGAGAATTTTTTGTAAGATAAAAAATGCTCTAAGAAATTTTTAAAAGTCGTAAAGAAAACTGCCTAACCTTGAAATTTTGTACATATGGCTCTAACTGCTTAAGATTTTGTTTTCATGCAATTGTGTAATCTGGCCGATGCATTACTATTCTTTCATACCCTTAACTTAATGTATTTGCTTCACATCTATGTAGAGTATCATATTTGTCAGCTTATACCTACTTCAACTTTCTCATTTTTTTTATTTAGTTATTTTATTTTTTGGTGAAAAATTATAAAACTATCATCACTTTCATTTCCCAAAAAAAAAAAAAAAATAATAAATAAAATATTCATTTGTTTACAGAGATAATAAAGTGTGTTTAACATCAACGTTTTAATAGTTAAACTATAATTAATTAATGTAATGAACGCATATAACCCCAATTTGTGTAAGATCTATATGACAATTTGGATCTTATGGCAATTTATGTCGATTTCATAGGGATAATTTGTATGGGGGCTAGGTCTGAACATGGACCGATTCTCACCAATTTCAATAGCGTTCATCCCATGGCCGATAAAAGCTTATATACCAAATTTCATCAAAATATTTTCATATTTGCGACCTGCAGTTTGATTACAAGCTTTACATGGACACACAGACGGACGGACGGACGGACGGACGGACGGACGGACGGACGGACGGACGGACGGACATTGTTAAATCAACTCAAAAAATGATTCTGATTCGATCGGTATAATTAAAGATGGGTCTAGGTCAAATATTTTTGGTTGTTACAAACAGCAGCACAAAGTCATTATACCCAAACCACATAGTGGTATAGGGTATAATAAATAAATAAAATATTCATTTGTTTACAGAGATAATAAAGTGTGTTTAACATCAACGTTTTAATACTTAAACTATAATTAATTAAAAACCATTTATAGTGCGATATTTTTATTAGTTAACTCTTCGACTTTCCTCTTTTAAAAACATAAACCCACACATACTGAATCAAGGTTTATAAATATTTAATTAAATTTACCCCAAAAACTATTTATTTATTTGGTTACGTGAAAAAACGACTATGAAAAAAAAAAATGTTGCAACTAAATAATGCAATACAGTCTGAAAAGTTTGTTTAGCTGAAAAATATCAAAAAGTTTGTTGAAAAAAAATGTTAAAAAAAAAAACAAATATTTCAACAAAATTTTTTGGTAAATCGTAGTTTATTTGTATTCATGAATAGTAAAACTAAAATTTATAAACTACTTAATACTAATTGAGTGAGTGACTGCCAAATGAAAAGAAGTTACTGTTTTCTTCTATTTTTCTTTTTATCTTTTTCAATTTAATATTCGACAGCTATAAAAAAAATAATGGAAAATAGTCATTTTGTGATTTATGATTTCAAGACTTGAACTTCCTTTAGCACTCTGTAAAAACTGGTGCTTAACTCGAATGTCATGTGTGTTTTAGCTAAAGGTCGTTGTGGATAAAAGGGGGCTGGTATTGCTGAGTGTACACAGGCGATAATCTAGAAAAGACTTTTGACATTTTATTTATTTCTTGTAGTTTTTCTTGTATCCCGCTCGATGACTGTTTTTAAATATATTCTTTTTATACCCTATACCACTATGTGGTTTGGGTATAATGACTTTGTGCTGCTGTTTGTAACAACGAAAAATATTTGCCCTAGACCCATCTTTAATTATACCGATCGAATCAGAATCATTTTTTGAGTTGATTTAACAATGTCCGTCCGTCCGTCCGTCCGTCCGTCCGTCCGTCCGTCCGTCCGTCCGTCTGTGTGTCCATGTAAAGCTTGTAATCAAACTGCAGGTCGCAAATATGAATATATTTTGATGAAATTTGGTATATAAGCTTTTATCGGCCATGGGATGAACGCTATTGAAATTGGTGAGAATCGGTCCATGTTCAGACCTAGCCCCCATACAAATTACCCCTATGAAATCGACATAAATTGCCATAAGATCCAAATTGTCATATAGATCTTACTCAAATTGGGTTTATATGCGTTCATTACATCCATTAATGAGTAGTCCAAAAATGATCCCTTTGGCCCCATATAGGGCTGCTTCCCGATCTTCACTTAAATCTATTAAAAAACAAAAATATTGCACTGATTCTTCTCAGATTTGGTTTGTATATATTTTTGCAAAATACAAGAGACTTTTCCAAACATGATCAGGATCGGTCCATTTTTGGACCTAGTCCCCATATAGATATAGCATCCGATATGAACTTTTTCATATCTGCAGCCAAAAAAATTAATAAAAATCGCACTCAAATTTGGTTTTTGCTTATTTTCTATGTCCAGTTAGTTGGGCTTAAGAGATAGGGTTTCTAAACGCATGGTATAGGGTATCGTATAGTCGGTCTAGACCGACTATAATTTTCTTACTTGTTTTTTGTATGTATCTTTTTTTTTAAATATATTCCTGTGCATACATACACTCTTTCAATAGTACAGATTTGATATGAATTCAATATGAGCATAAAAATTTCAATTTGTTTTATAAGTTTATCTACTTATAACACAAAGAAACAAATCGACAATGAAAGAAGTTTTTTGGCTGGGAGTTGAACATAGTTTGATTGAACTAAATCCAAATATATTTGAAGACTTTCTCTAAGTTTGAAATTATTTTTTCAGATTTATGAAGTTCTTAATGGAAAAATTATAAAAATTATTCCGATATATTTTTGGGTTGTCTTTTAAACTCAATTTGATTTTTAACTGATTAGACAAACAGTTCAAAGTTACAAGGTAGAGTAGAAAATGAGAGCTACTAGAGCCGAATGAGTCTTTGAAAAAAATTTCCTGGAAGAAAGAAGAGACTAGTGTTTGCAAGAAAGTATCGTCATTGGAGTGCTGATGAATGGAACAAAGTATTAGTTCGTATGCCGAAATATGGAAACAAATATGTTCGCCATCCGAAATCTAAAAAATTGGTTCAAACTACAGTTGGGCTACATTGAAGCATGTAAGAGGTTACATCATACTTTGAGGTGCTATATCGTCATATGAAGTTGAACCGCTGCACAAATTTGAAGCTACTTTGGACAAGTTCCAAATTGCAAGAATTCTAAACGCCGACGGCATCATGGATATTTCAGCAAGATAATGCTACGAAACACACGACCTTCATATTGCTCTGATCTTAACCCGATTGAGAACTTATGGAAAGGTGTAAAAATTAAAGTTAGCTTAAAGCAACTATGATTATCTCTACATTGAAAATAAAAAATGGGTTGGGCATCCATGTCAAATAACGTATGTGAAAATTCGATGGCTTGAATGTCTGGCAGATGTAAAGCAGAAATCAATAATAAAGGTTTAGAAACAAAATATATTTTTTTAAAATAATAATTCTTTTTTTTTTTTGCAAAAGTTACTAGTATGCCCTGTCGTCCTCCGCTACGACCTACCGAGACTTATTGACAAGCATGTCTGCATAATCAATTTTTCCTGTGACGTTTTTATTGTGCAATTAAAATATTTCATATTTTTGTTATTTCAATGCTTTTTCGGCGTTGCTACTCTGGAGCAAGCTTCATATAGCTGCCCATGAGAAAAAAAAAAAGATTTTATAAATTAAAGCCGGATATTCGTAACGATTGGCTTTGAATTTGGATATCATAAGGCAATTTTTTTTATCGATTTTTGATTTTGCTTATTTTTAGATTAGGCGATTTTTGGTTTTGAAGGTTTTTTATTTTGGCGATTTTTGTTTTTAGCGATTTTTTCGGCGGTTTTCGGTTTAGACAATTTTTGAATTTGACAATTTTGCCCATATTTTCCACGACTACTCACATTGGTAGTTAATTTTCTAGTCAATAGTTTCAAGCCTATCATTTTCATAGAACTTCATATTTTTTTTTGTATGGGAGGTGTCCATTGATCCGATCACTCTCATTTTTGTTCGACTACTCACATAAATAACAGATAAATTTCCAAAGCTGTTTATGTCACAGTTCTTGAGATATATGATATTGAAAAATTACTTTGTTTGGGAGAAGCCCATCGTCGGCATGGCTACTAACATTAAGAATATGTGATTTCACACAAATTTTCAAAGCTCTCCTTGCCACAGTATTCAATGTATATGATATTAAAAGGTAACTTTGTATGGGGGCTGCCACGCCCACTAAATAGATCAACAAAATTTTTAGCCTGTAGTTCTTTCCGGATATACAGTACGAAGATCGATGTAAAGGTTCAGCCTCATATGAATTACATACAAACACACATAAAGGGTGATTTTTTAGCTATTATCTTTTTGGCAACACTGGTTTAAACAGCTAACGCACGTTTCGTGTTTTGTTTCATTGTCAAACGTCTTCAGTTTGGTCTATAATTTAACCATGAATCGTCTTACAAACGAACAACGCTTGCAAGTTATTGAATTTTATTATCAAAATGCGTGCTCTGTTAAGAAAGTTCATAGCGCGCTTCTTCCATTTTATGGTCAGTTTAATCGACACACTGAAGCGGCTATTCGGGCTATTGTGACTAAATTTCGCACCAAATTTACATTGTTGGTCATTAAACCACCAACACGCTTACGTAGAGTGCGAACTGAAGAAAATATCGCAGCTGTATCGGCCAGTGTTAATGATGACCATCAATTATCGATTCGTCGCCGTTCGCAGCAATTGGGCCTCTGTTCCTCAACAACTTTTTTTTGCCCAACTTTTTTTGCCCAAAATGCAAGAGCTTGATTTGCATGACATGTGGATTCAACAAGACGGTGCTACATGCCACACAGCACGCGCAACAATGGACTTATTGAGAGGCGAGTTCGGTGAACATTTTATTTCACGTTCGGGACCGGTCTGTTGGCCGCCGAGATCGTGCGATTTAACGCCTTTAGACTATCTTTTGTGGGGCTATGTTAAAGCTCATGTCTATACAGACAATCCCGCTTCAATTGATGCATTGGAAGACAACATTGAAGCATTTATTCGTGAGATACCGGCCGAAATGTTGGAAAGAGTATGCCAAAATTGGACTAAGCGCATGGACCATTTGAGGCGCAGTCACGGTCAACATTTCCATGAAATAATCTTCAAACATTAAATTATATGGACCGTACTATCGATTCAAATAAAAATTTCATGCATTTTTCTTAATTTTATGTGTTTTTTTTTTTGAAAACTTTCCTATAGCTCTTAAAAAATCACCCTTTACTTTCGCTTCTATATAGGCTATATATTTTTTGGTTTTTTTCAAGTGGGCGTGGCACCTCCCAAATAAAGTTAATTTTTAACATCTAATTTTAAGATATAATATTTGGAGTAATACGACAGCTCGAATTCTGAAACTGTGTATATATTTAACTAAATTGAATAGTTGCCAAAAAAAAAAACAAAAACAAAATGGGCAGAATTGGATCAGTGGGCATGGCACCCACCATACAAAGTAACTATTTAATGACATATATCTAGAGTACTGTAATAGATAGCCTTGGGACTTAGTGTGAGTTCATGAGTTATTAATGTTAGTAGTCCGATAAAAAAGGGCAGGATTGGACCAGTGGGCGTGCCACCCCTTATACAAAGAAAGTTTCAGTCTTGTAACTTTTGACAAGTACAATAATTACCAATATGAGTAGTCGTGGAAATTATGGACGGAATCACCAAAATCAAAAATCGTCGATGTCGAAAATCGCCAATTCAAATATCGCCAAAATTGGATATCGCCAAACTCAAAAATGACATATTAAACAAAAATCTTCAAATTAAAAATCGGCAAAACCGAAAATCGCAAGGAAACAAAAATCGCCAAAAAGAAATATTGCAAGAAACGGAAATCGGAAAAAAGCCAAAAGCGCCAAATTCAAAAATCGCCACAATCAAACGTCGTGAATAACAACAAACGCCAAAAATCAAAAATCGTGAATAAAAATAGAAATCGCTAAAGCTTAAAATCGCCAAAATAAAAATCACCAATATCGAAATTCGTCAAATTCAAAAATCGCCAAAATCGAAAATCGCCAATCTCAAAAATCACATATTAAACAAAAATCTTCAAATTAAAAATCGGCAAAACCGAAAATCGCGAGGAAACAAAAATCGCCAAAAAGAAATATTGCCAGAAACGAAAATCGCAAAAAAGGCAAAACGCCAAATTCAAATCGCCACAACCAAACGTCGTGAATAACAAAAAACGCCAAAATCAAAAAACGTGAATAAAAATAGAAATCGCTAAAGCTTAAAATCGCCAAAATTCGTGTAAATCAAAAAACACTAAAATCAAAAATTAGAAAAAAAATAAAAATCGCCAAAACCAAAAATAACAAAAAATTTAAATCACTAAAGCTAAAAATTACCAAAATCGAAAATTGCGAATAACAAAAATCGCCAAAATCAAGAATCGCATAAATCAATAATTGCCAAAGCCGAAAATCGCGAGTAATAAAGATGACAAAAAACGCCAAATCAATAATCGCCAAAACCGAAAATCGCAAATAAACAAAGTGGCCAGTCGAAAAACGCCAAAATCGAAAATAGCAAAAAAAAAAAAACAAAAATCGCCCAAATCAAAATGCGCAAAAAACAACAACCGCCGAAGTCAAAAATCGCCAAAATCTGAAATCGCAAAAACAAAAATAGAAAAAATCAAAAATCGCCAAATATAAATAAAACAGGTTTCTACAAAATGTATTGCCAGCTTTTTATTTCGTTACGATGGGTGTAGCGAAGTGGATCGGGTTGCAGCTACCACACTTATATAGATATAGATATAGATATATAGATAAATGGGTGCACGACTGATATCAATCATATTTAAAACTATTGGTCACAATTTTCTCAATTTTAATTTGTTTGATAAAATTAGCATTTAGTTTCCACGATAAGTAGTAAAATTAACTGAACTAGGTCAAGCTGTACCAAAATCGTATTACATTTTGTTTTATTTGCTCGAAGCTCCCATCTTAGCATTGCTTTCCTAGTTATTTGCTCGGAGCTGTATATTTTTCTTTACTTACTCGATATAATATTGAGAATTCCAATAATAATTTAAAAAGTTCCATTACTATGTGATATCGTAACTATTTTTTTTGTTTGTTTTTATACCCTATACCACTATGTGGTTTGGGTATAATGACTTTGTGCTGCTGTTTGTAACAACCAAAAATATTTGACCTAGACCCATCTTTAATTATACCGATCGAATCAGAATCACTTTCTGAGTTGATTTAACAATGTCCGTCCGTCCGTCCGTCAGTCCGTCTGTGTGTCCATGTAAACCTTGTAATCAAACTGCAGGTCGCAAATATGAATATATTTTGATGAAATTTGGTATGTAAGCTTCTATCGGCCATGGGATGAACGCTATTGAAATCGGTGAGAATCGGTCCATGTTCGGACCTAGCCCCCATACAAATTACCCCTATGAAATCGACATAAATTGCCATAACATCCAAATTATCATATAGATCTTACTCAAATTGGGTTTATATGCGTTCATTACATCCATTAATGAGTAGTCCAAAAATGATCCCTTTGGCCCCATATAGAGCTGCTTCCCGATTTTCACTTAAATCTATTAAAAAACAAAAATATTGCACTGATTCTTCTCAAATTTTGTTTGTATATATTCTTGCAAAATATAAGAGACTTTACCAAACATGATCAGGATCGGTCCATTTTTGGACCTAGTCCCCATATAGATATAGCATCCGATATGAACTTTTTCATATCTGCAGCCAAAAAAATTAATAAAAATCCCTCTCAAATGTGGTTTTTGCTTATTTTCTATGTCCAGTTAGTTGGGCCTAAGAGATAGGGTTTCTAAACGTATGGTATAGGGTATCGTATAGTCGGTCTAGACCGACTATAATTTTCTTACTTGTTTTTTTTTATATATATATCTTTATAAAAAGATATAAATAAATATATATATATAAATAAATATATCTTTTATTTGCAATCTATTTTAAGACAATAAGCAAATTTAATAGCTTAGTTAATAAATAACAGAAACTATGTAATCCACTGAACTTCATAACTATTGCGATCCAAAAAAAAAGTTAATAATTATATACATATTTACATCCCAAATTTATTAATTTTTATATGATAAATCTAACACGCTTTAGTCTTCGTGTTTCATTAAAGGGTTTGTATGACTGCTTAATCTTTGAGTGTAGTTTTCGCTGAATCGCTGGATTCCTTGTTTCACTGTAGACATTTTAAGATCTTTACGTATAGCGTTGAAATGGTATTTTTTTCATATGTTTATATTGGCATGTTTGGAAATTGTTTAAAACCACATCCACAGCAGTTCTTCCCTAGGAAGCAATGAACATATTATGCTTTGAGAATTACTAGAATTCTTTTCGTTGCCAACTTTTGAAGATTTTACATATGGTTAAAATTGAATATAGAGCCATTATAATAAAGTCTACAGGCAAATTGTCAAAATTTGTTAAGATGTGTTGAGAATTAATTTGAAATGTATCAAGAGATTTTCCAAAGTCAAAAGTATAACAAAAATTGTAATTCTAATTTATATAAACTCTCGAAATAAAACTTTTATTAAACTTTTCTGCTATTGTTGTTTATTTGTTAAACTTGCCATTAATTCTAACAACAAATAAGCATACAAAATAAGAAAACTTTATAAATCTAAAGGTTTATATTGCCATGCACTATGCTCAAAAAGTAAACGGTAAAGAATTTTTAAATCCTATACCACATAGTGGTTTAGGGTATGAATTGTACTAAAAAATATTTTACCTAGCAATTTCGAAAACATCAAAAACCTTCATGGAACCATACAATGTAATTTTTTGTCCTCTTTTATTATACCGATCGAATCAGAATCACTTTCTGAGTCGATTTATCGATCTAGACCGACTATAATTCTCTTACTTGATTATACAAAATTTAATAATAATACTAAATATCACAGTTGTGATCGAAATAATTCCGTATCGAATTTTATCCCAATTGTCTAAATATTTCGAATTTCCTTATTCGATGCGAAACGAATTGATCTATTGTTTCAATACTGTGTAGATGTAACAGTTTAAAGGGAAAATGTAAAAGAAGCACATGTTTATTCTAAAATTTAAAAGTTAGTTATATATTATAATTAATAGGCTACGCGATTTTTTGTTACCGATGTTTTGTTCTACCGTTTTATCCCGATTTTGATCAAGCGTATATTATTTGAAAGGTATCTCTTTTTAGCTATTCAGCAGATTTACAGATTTTTAACTTTTTTCCTTTATTTTGAGTAAATTGCATTTAAAGTTGCTCCTAACACATACAAAAAAGTATACATATGCTATGTGTGTGTTTATTAAATTTGTTAATGTGTTTGTTAATGAGTTTGTTATCATCATTCACAATAATAATAAACCAATAAAGGGTTGGTTTGTGAGTTGGCTAAGTTGAAAAATAAAGTTGCCTAGAAATTGCACTCGAATATCGAGCGCTGGTATTTGCTAGTTATAATTAATAGGCTAGGCGATTTCTTGTGGCCGATGTTTTGTTCTACCGTTTTATACCGATTTTGACCAAACGTATATTATTTGAAAGGTATTTCTTTTTAGCCATTTTGTAAATTTACAGATTCTAAAATTTTTCCTTCATTTTGAGTAAATTTCATTTAAAGTTGCTACTAACACATACATAAAATTATACAATGCTATGTGCGTGTTTATTAAATTTGCTAATGTGTTTCTAATAAAAATGTGTTTGCTCTTTGTGTTGATTTTAAAACTTGGATTATGATAAAAACTTGGATTATGATATGCTGCGTGAGGATTTTATTCAGGTAAACTGGAATCACATATATTTAGTGACATCTGTAGATGATCAACTGTCGTTTTTTGAGTACAATATTCAACGTCTATATAATGATCATGTTCCACTAAAATGTAAAAAATTATCAACAAAAGCAGAACCGAAGTTATCAACTGCCATAAAACGGTTAATTGTTACAAGAGATTTGTCTTATGCTAGATGGAAACGCTTTAAAACTCCTGAATTGAAAGCTGAATATAGTGCTGCTAGAAAAAATGTTTACGTAAACATAAGAATTGCGAAAACTGAGTACTACTCTGGACGGTTTTGTGATGCAGTCAATTCTAAACAGACATGGAAAACCATCCGTAAAATTGGAATTGGAAATCAGAATAGGTCAAACTGCCATGCAGACGCTAATGATCTTAATAATGTTTTTACGAACATATCCATGGTTTGAATAGATAATAGTTTTTATAATTTTCCAGATGTAAATCACTCTGACGGAGATCATCTTTTTGAGTTTTCTTGCGCTTGTCAGGCCGATGTATGCTTAAATTTTTCATTAATGATATCGAATGCAGTGGGATACGATGATATGCACCCTAAGTTCATTAAGATACTTTTGCCTTCAATTTTGCCAAATGTCACCCATTTGTTCAATACCATCATTATGTCCAGCACTTTTCCGTCAAAATGGAAACATGCCAAAATAAAACCTTTGCCAAAACCAACCACGGAATTCAGGCCAATAGCTGTTTTATGTTTCAAAAGTATTAGAAAAGATTTTACATGGGCAAATAAAGTCATTTATTAATGAAAATTCTTTGCTAACTAATATGCAATCGGGGTTTCGACCTGACCACAGTTGTGTGTCTGCTTTGTTGGATGTTTCTGAAAATATCTGACGTGAACTAGATAATGGTAAAATAAATTTTTTGGTGCTGCTTGATCCTTCAAAAGCCTTTGATACTGTTGATCATAACACACTCTGCCTGAAATTACGACACTTTTTTAAGTTCTCTCACACATCGACTAATCTTTTATTTTCATACTTAACCGATCGTACGCAAGTTGTTTATGTAAATAATATATGGTCTCATTCTGTAAACATGTCTCGAGGAGTGCCTTAGGGAACTATTCTTGGGCCTTTGCTATTTTCAATATATGCTAATGATCTGCCAAAACAACTTTCCAACTGTAAAATCCATATGTACGCGGATGATGTGCAACTATATTTAAGTAGCCCTTCTCACACCATTGCTAGTAATATTGCTAAACTTAATGAAGATTTACGTAAAGTATATGCCTGGGCAACTGCAAATGGCCTCTTCTGTCTCAATCCTCAAAAGTCAAAGTTCATGATAATCCATAAAAGAACTGCTGACCCTGTTTTAGACGAAGATGTTTTAATAAATGGTGAAAAAATTAAGCTCGTTAATACTGCAAAAAAAGCAAAAAGCAATAATGTCAATACACTGGTTGGCCAATCTTATATAAAGTTGAGGTGACTCTGGTCGACTCAATTCTTTACTCCAATAAGAATAAGAGTACTTCTTGCTAAATGTTACTTGATTCCTGCACTAATTTATGGATGTGAGTAATTTGCGAACTGTGATTGTACTAGCAAACGTAAGCTAGAGGTCTTGTACAACAACATTATACGATATGTATATGGAATAAGTAAATTTGGGGAAGTTTCACATGTATCAACTAATCTCTATCTATGGAGTATCGTTTGTATCATTGCTAAAAATTCGTGTTCTCATCTTTCTGCATAAGGTAATATACACACAAAAGCCTCAATATCTATACACCAAAATTAGGATTGCCAGATCACGAAGGTGTAGAAAAGGTATAATCCCTCGTCATAACGCCCTCGTATCTGAGTGGAAATTTTATATAACGGGTGATTTTTTAAGAGCTTGATAACTTTTTTTTAAAAAAAAACGCATAAAATTTGCAAAATCTAATCGGTTCTTTATTTGAAACGTTAGATTGGTCCATGACATTTACTTTTTGAAGATAATTTCATTTAAATGTTGACCGCGGCTGCGTCTTAGGTGGTCCATTCGGAAAGTCCAATTTTCGGCAACTTTTTCGAGCATTTCGGCCGGAATAGCCCGAATTTCTTCGGAAATGTTGTCTTCCAAAGCTGGAATAGTTGCTGGCTTATTTCTGTAGCCTTTAGACTTGACGTAGCCCCACAAAAAATAGTCTAAAGGCGTCAAATCGCATGATCTTGGTGGCCAACTTACCGGTCCATTTCTTGAGATGAATTGTTCTCCGAAGTTTTCCCTCAAAATGGCCATAGAATCGCGAGCTGTGTGGCATGTAGCGCCATCTTGTTGAAACCACATGTCAACCAAGTTCAGTTCTTCCATTTTTGGCAACAAAAAGTTTGTTAGCATCGAACGATAGCGATCGCCATTCACCGTAACGTTGCGTCCAACAGCATCTTTGAAAAAATACGGTCCAATGATTCCACCAGCGTACAAACCACACCAAACAGTGCATTTTTCGGGATGCATGGGCAGTTCTTGAACGGCTTCTGGTTGCTCTTCACTCCAAATACGGCAATTTTGCTTATTTACGAAGCCATTCAACCAGAAATGAGCCTCATCGCTGAACAAAATTTGTCGATAAAAAAGCGGATTTTCTGCCAACTTTTCTAGGGCCCATTCACTGAAAATTAGACGTTGTGGCAGATCGTTCGGCTTCAGTTCTTGCACGAGCTGTATTTTATACGGTTTTACACCAAGATCTTTGCGTAAAATCTTCCATGTGGTCGAATAACACAAACCCAATTGCTGCGAACGGCGACGAATCGACATTTCACGGTCTTCAGTAACACTCTCAGAAACAGACGCAATATTCTCTTCTGTACGCACTGTACGCATTCGTGTGGTTGGTTTAATGTCCAATAAAGTAAACTGAGTGCGAAACTTGGTCACAATCGCATTAATTGTTTGCTCACTTGGTCGATTATGTAGACCATAAATCGGACGTAAAGCGCGAAACACATTTCGAACCGAACACTGATTTTGGTAATAAAATTCAATGATTTGCAAGCGTTGCTCGTTAGTAAGTCTATTCATGATGAAATGTCAAAGCATACTGAGCATCTTTCTCTTTGACACCATGTCTGAAAACCCACGTGATCTGTCAAATACTAATGCATGAAAATCCTAACCTCAAAAAAATCACCCGTTATATGCCTCACGTCTATGGAATATTCTTCCACACAACGAACAACATAGCAAGGCAAATAGCTTTACACAATTCCTATTCATTTTTTTCCTTAATTGTTTAAATGTATATATATTCCTATTGTATGTTAACTTTGCATTAAATCTTTAAATTATTGTTTTCATATTTTTTTTTTTTTTTGTATTTGATTGTATTTATATTTATAAAGTTTTTAAACTATCCTATGAATAATGCATTCCTGTACTTTAACTATAAGATTTATTCTTGTTGTATAGGAAATGGAAAGATAATAAATGAAATGAAATGAAATGAAATGAAATGAAATGAAATGAAATGAAATGAAATGAAATGAAATGAAATGAAATGAAATGAAATGAAATGAAATGAAATGAAATGAAATGAAATGAAATGAAATGAAATAAAATGAAATGAAATGAAATGAAATGAAATGAAATGAAATGAAATGAAATGAAATGAAATGAAATAAAATGAAATTAAATGATATGATATGAAATGAAATGAAATGAAATGAAATGAAATGAAATGAAATGAAATGAAATGAAATGAAATGAAATGAAATGAAATGAAATGAAATGAAATGAAATGAAATGAAATGAAATTAAATGAAATGAAATGAAATGAAATGAAATAAAATGAAATGAAATGAAATGAAATGAAATGAAATGAAATGAAATGAAATAAAATTAAGTGAAATGAAATGAAATGAAATGAAATGAAATGAAATGAAATGAAATGAAATGAAATGAAATGAAATGAAATGAAATGAAATGAAATGAAATGAAATGATTTGTGAATTGGCCATAATTGATTAGCATACATTTAGGGTTTTTATTTAGTGAAAAAAATAAAATTTCCTAGAATTTGCACTCGAATTTCGAGGGCTGGAATCTGCTAGTATTAATAAAATGGTCTCAAGTTTGTTTTTTATTCGTCACCTTCTGATTTCGACGAGAAGCAAAACCTGAAAATCATATGAAAAACAAGTAAGAAAATTATAGTCGGTCTAGACCGACTATACGATACCCTATACCATGCGTTTAGAAACCTTATCTCTTAGGCCCAACTAACTGGACATTGAAAATAAGCAAAAACCAAATTTGAGTGGGATTTTTATTAATTTTTTTGACTGCAGATATGAAAAAGTTCATATCGGATGCTATATCTATAAAGGGACTAGGTCCAAAAATGGACCGATCCTGATCATGTTTGGTAAAGTCTATTGTATTTTGCAAGAATATATACAAACAAAATTTGAGAAGAATCAGTGCAATATTTTTGTTTTTTAATAGATTTAAGTGAAGATCGGGAAGCAGCTCTATATGGGGTCAAAGGGGTCATTTTTGGACTACTCACTAGTGGATGTAATGAACGCATACAAACCCAATTTGAGTAAGATCTATATGACAATTCGGATCTTATGGCAATTTATGTCGATTTCATATGGGTAATTTGTATGGGGGCTATGTCTGAACATGGACCGATTCTCACCAGTTTCAACAGCGTTCATCCCATGGCCGATAAAAGCTTATATACCAAATTTCGTCAAAATATATTAATATTTGCGACCTGCAGTTTGATTACAAGCTTTACATGGACACACAGACGGACGGACGGACGGACGGATGGACGGATGGACGGACGGACGGACGGACGGACGGACGGACAGACATTGTTAAATCAACTCAGAAAGTGATTCTGATTCGATCGGTATAATTAAAGATGGGTGTAGGTCAAATATTTTTGGTTGTTACAAACAGCAGCATACCACATATTGGTATAGGGTATAACAATTGAGAAAATTATAGTCGGTTTAGACCGACCATACGATACCCTATACTATGGCTTAGAGAAAATTAGCATATACCCAATTTGAGTGGCATTGTTATTTTTTTGTTTGGCTGTAGATTTAAAAAAGTTCATATCGGATGCAATATTTATATGGGGACTAGCTCGAAAAATGGACCGATTCTGGCCATATTTGGTAAATTCACTTATATTCTGAAAAAATATAAACAAACCAAATTTGAGAAAAATCTGTGCAATATTTTTGTTTTTTAATAGATTTAAGTGAAAATCGGGAAGCAGCTTTACATAGGGCCTATGACTAAGAATTGCCATATGGGGTTATTTTTGGACAAATGATAAATGGATGTAATAAACACACACAAACACAATTTCACCGTGATCTATATGATAATTTCTAATGTATGGCAATTTAAGTCGATTTCATAGGAGTCATTCAACCAATTTCAACAGCATTTATTCTCTGGTCAATAAAAGCTTATATATCAAATTCCATTAAAATTTACTCATATTTCCGACCTTTAGTTTGATTACAAGGTTTACATGGACACACAGACGGACAGACGGGCAGACGGACGAACACCGCTAAATCGAATCAGAAAGATGGGTCTCGGTCAAATATTTTTGGTAGTTACAAACAGCAGCACAAAGTCATTATACACAAACCACATAGAGTTGTAGGATATAACTATGAAGTCCCATAGTTGGTTAGACCATTTCCTTCCTTGTAAAGTAGTCGGCAAAATACTCTTGGCTCCAAATGTATTATATATGTTTTGCACTAGCATATTCTCTGTTTCATTTTCTTGCTAGCTATATCGCTAAAGAGAAAAATTTTGGATTCAAATAGTCACACGTTAACGAATTCCGAAATCAGAAATTCCGGCACATATTATTCGTCATAGTAGAAGAAATTCACACAAGTACAAAAATTCGCATTTACTTACGACCGCGAAAATTAGACTCTCTGAGAATGTCAAAAAGGTACTTCCATAATGACATTCAGAGATCTTTTTAATCCAATATCTATAATATTAATAGGCTAGGCGATTTATTTTGAATAGTTTCGTTCTACAGTGTTATCCCGATTTTGACCAAACGTATATTATTTGAAAGGTATTTCTTTTTAGCCGGTTTGCAGATTTACAGATTTTTACAGTTTTTCGTTTATTTTGAGTAAATTGCATTTAAAGTTGCTACTAACACATACATAAAACAAGTAAGAAAATTATAGTCGGTTTAGACCGACTATACGATACCCTATACCATGCGCTTAGAGACCCTATCTCTCAGGCCCAACTAACTGGATATAGAAAATAAGCATAAACCAAATTTGAGTGGGATTTTTATTAATTTTTTCGGCTGCAGATATGAAAAAGTTCATATCGGATGCTATATCCACATATATGGGGACTAGGCCCAAAAAAGGACCGATCCTGACCATGTTTGGTAAAGTCTCTTGTATTTTTCAAAAATATATACAAACAAAATTTGAGAAGAATCAGTGCAATATTTTTGTTTTTTGATAGATTTAAGTGAAGATCGGGAAACAGCTCTATATGGGCCTATGACTAAGAGTTGCCCAATAGGGATCATTTTTGGACTACTGATTAATGGATGTAATATAAACATACAAACCCAATTTGACTAAGATTTGTATGATAATTTGGATCATATGGCAATATATGTTGATTTCATAGGGGTCATTTGTATTGGGGCTAGGTCTGAACATGGACCGCTTCTCACCAATTTAAATAGCGTTCATCCCATGGCTGATAAAAGATCAAATACCAAATTTCGTCAAAATATATTCATATTTGCGACCTGCAGTTTGATTACAAGCTTTACATGGACACACAGACGGACGGACGGACGGACGGACATCGTTAAATCGAATCAGATAGTGATTCTGATTCGATCGGTATAATTAAAGATGGGTGTAGGTCAAATATTTTCGGTTGTTACAAGCAGCAGCACATAGTCATTATACCCAAACCAGATAGTGGTATAGGGTATAATTATACAATGCTATCTATGTGTGTGTTTATTAAATTTGTTAATTTGTTTGTAATAAAAATGAGTATGTTTTTTGTGGTGCTTTGTGAATTGGCTATAATAGATTAGCATACTTTTAGGGTCTTTATTAAATGAATAAATAAAATTTCTAATTTTATTATATTTTCAATATTTTGTTATATTTTCATCTTCTGGAAAATAATTTATAGCTCTGTAATTACGGCGCGGACTTGAAAAACGTCTTCAGTTGGCTACGTTCTTTTTTCAAAATTTTATTATATTTTCAATATTTCGAACAGCTTCGCTGTTCATCTTCAGGAAAATAATTTATAGCTCTGTAATTACAGCGCGGAGTTGGCTGCGTTCAGTTGGCTGCGTTCTATTTTCAAAATATATTTTCAAAAAAATATTTTCAAAAAAATTGGCTGCGTTCTATTTTCAAAATATATTTTTTTGAAAATTGGCTGCTGTTCGAAATATTGAAAATATAATAAAACAAAAAATTAAAACGTTTATGTTGTTCGTTAATTTTTAACTTCATGACCTCATGCCAAACAAAAGCCATCACACAACATCAATAAAGATCAACAATAATTCTTTTTAACAAAATAAAATTTCCTAGAATTTGCACTCGAATTTCGAGGGCTGGAATCTGCTAGTTATACATTAAAAGTTTTTCATTGTTCGTAAAAATATACAAAATAATGCAGGAGGACCTGACCAACATGGTTCCCATTAAAAAAAAGTGAGAAAGTATTAATGTTATTATTTATTGGAAGCGAAAAGCAGTCGTGATAGATATGACAACAAACAGACATCGTTTTAGAGGATGTTTGTAAAACACAGAATAGCTCGGAAGAGATTTGTATGACAAATAGGAAGCAGTTGTTTATAATTAATATAACAGCTAGTTTATTAACAAAACATATAATAAACATGAATTCTGAAATAAATTAAAGTAAGAAGTATTTTGTAATGTGACAGACATGACACTTTTTCTAGCTTCAATATTACTTAACTACAGTTTTCTCTTCTTACTGAAAAAATAGGGTCTTTAAAAATATATATATTGTATTGTTTTGTATTATATAAAGAGGTATTTGGAGTACTCCGACCAAACTGATCTATTGTACTACCCTCTGCTAATAGGTCGTCTCTATAAACACTCATCCAACCCTGAAGCCCTCGCGAATTCGAGGATGTTGTTTTGTTCTAGTAATTTTATGTCGCTACCTAATATTTGGAAGGAACACAGCTGCTTTTTCCTTTTGTGCATTAGCGCTCCACAGGTCCCAAGTATGTGCTCTGGTGATTCTGCTTCCTCATCACAGAATCTGAACATGGGGTTTGCTACTATTCCTAACCTGCTCAGGTATTCCCTGAACCTACAGTGACCAGTTAAAATCTCGGTTAATATTCTCAGATCGTTCTTTGACAATCCAATGCACGACCCAAATCTCTTCTTGTTGTAGCCACCCAACAACATTTTGGATTGCCTTAAGACCAAGTGGCTCGAGAAAAATTCCCGTCTAACACAATTTTCATGTTCCCTGAGTACGCCTTCCCATATCCCTTTTCCTATTCCACAAAATGTTTCTGGCCCAATTAATCTTCTGACAACTTCATCAGTTTGCTCATTACCTTGAATCCCAATATATCCCGGGACCCAACAAAGGCTAACCTTGTTATATTTCCCTAGCTCATTTAGCTTCTGTAGACAGTCCCATACTAAATTAGAGTCTACTTCATAGGAGCTTAGTGGTCGAAAGCAGCTTGACTATCTGATAATATGGTTATGCTCCGTCTTTTGTACTCCCTATTCAAGTTGATTTGTGCACATCTATCGATGACATAAATTTCCGCTTGGAAAATGCTCCCGCCCCTGTGCCACTTTCGGTTTTTGACCCATCTGTATACCATTTGAATGTATCTTCTCTTAGAGAATATGCTATACTTAAACCGCTCCATTCTCTCTTATTGCTAAGTTCCGTAATAAAGTATTTCCTGAAATCATATTTCTTCTCAGCCTTGTCCATGGGGCAATCTAGGAGGGAGTAATAGTTAGATTGGCTTATTCGGTTCTATTGCCCTTCATAAAGCCTGGTTATAGGTTTATCTCCCTTTATTCTGATTGCCGTTGCCGTTGCACCACTACATATAGTGGGCTTAGTTCCAATAGTGCTTCAAGTGATGCCGTTGGACACATCCTCATTGCACCCGTTATCGCAATTCACGTTAATCTTTGTATCTTACTTAGCTCTATTTGATTCGACTTCAGATCTGTTCTTTTGTCCCACACTATAGCTCCATAAGTCACTATTGGGCGGACCATCATAGAGTACATCCAGTGTAAAATGCTGGGTTTACATCCCCATGTTTTACCCGCTACCCTTCTGCATATCAGTGTAGCCCGCTTGGCTTTCTCACTGATGTGGTTGACATGTGCCTTCCATGTTAACTTGTTGCCCAGTACTATCCCCAGATATTTCACTTCTGCCTTCGGTTCAATGACTTCTCCCAGAATTTGAATTGCCCTCCATCTTGGAAGTTTCCTTTTCCTGGTAAATGGTACAATAGTGGTCTTTGTTGGATTGATGTTCAATCCTGTTACCCTGCACCATTGACATATAATCCTCAACCCTCTTTGTACAATGTCACATATAGTGTCCTTGAACTTGCCTCTTGCTATTAAGGCTATGTCGTCCGCGTAGCCTTGACATTCTATTACTGCTTCCGACAGTTTCATTAGTAATTCGTCAACAATCCGAGTCCACATCTAGGGCGAAAGAGCTCCTCCCTATGGACATCCTCTGTTTGTGTTGATGGATATGGTCTCACCCTCTGCTGTTGTTTCTACTGATCTCGTGTAGAGCACTTCTACCATCCATTTTGATGTCACTGGGTCTACTCGTCTTTGGTTTAATGCCCTTCCTATTACTTCGTGTGAAGTATTATCAAAGGCTCCTTCTGTATCGAGGAAGGCAAAAACGGCTATTTCCTTTTCATCTATTGATTTCTGAATAGTTCTTACTATGCTAGTGAGAGCGGTCTCTGTTGATCTGCCAACTCTATACGCATGCTGGTTTGGATGCAAAGGCATCTGCTGAAATATCCCACATCTTAGATAGTTGTGTACAGCTTTTTCAAGTGTTTTCAGCATAAAAGATGTTAGGCTTAACTGTCTGAAGGATT
Organism: Cordilura impudica; assembly: GCA_963682025.1. Taxonomy (NCBI): domain Eukaryota; kingdom Metazoa; phylum Arthropoda; class Insecta; order Diptera; family Scathophagidae; genus Cordilura; species Cordilura impudica. The sequence goes on along the minus strand of OY821518.1, from coordinate 35,939,721 downwards.
TTGGATGTGCGGTGTCCTTTTAACATGAATGGTAATAATTCCTGCACGCCCTTTTGTAAGAGGGCAGGAAAAATACCATCCGTTCCAGGGGATTTAAAGGGTTGAAAGGTACCTAAAGCCCATTCTAGTCTTTCCCTAGAGCAAATTTCAGCTGTTATTTGCCTGCTTGCCCGACTAGGTTTTCTTGGTCCATTACTCTTGGTCCATAACAAACTATTGTCACAATGTCATGCTAACTTCAACCATTTTCTTTGAAATGGTATCAACAAAAATTATTTAGATAACAATTTTAAATTCGGACCCAGGGTTGGCCTTTGCATGGAACTACCCCAAATCGTTCATGGTAGGTATTTTGTATGAAATATTAATAATCTGGTTTAAGAATAAATTCATTGTTACAACTAAAATATGTCTTGGATAATTTTGCAACAAAGTTTAAATGTAAAGAAATTGTTTATTTTGTGTAATATCAAATTGTATTTTCAAGTTATCTATGGAAATTATTTTCCGCTCTGTGTGTTGCCAAATACATAAAACTTTCTTACATATTGGTATGTGTCTACTTTGAACTACAACTTGACAAAAACAAAATTGTTTATACTTTCTAGTGTTTTTTTGTCGGCAGTTTATTTTTGGAAAAGTTCATATTGAAACATATAATCGTAAGTCTGTCCGTCTGTCTGTCTGTCTTTCCTTTCTGCTGCTTAGTACTATTGTTATTTATTTTGACCATTTTTTTCTTTTTTATAATAATTCTAGAAATTTTGTCTCATCTTTGGAGGACTTAATGTTTCGTATGTACTTGTACATATGTAACATCTTGTTTTCTTCCTTGAAACTTTGCACATACACACACACACACCCAGACACAAATCATGATAACAATCATTCAAACAAAAGAAAGGAAAAGAAAATATAAAGTGTACAAGCATGCATGCTGCGCTGTACTGTGCTATGTTGTGCTGTGCTTGCATGTGTGTTAGTGCTATTCTAATGAAGTTTGTTGTCTGTGCTAGTTGTGCCATTCGTTCTGTATTGTGCAGTGCTTTTGTTATCTTTATAAGTTTAAGTCGAGGGATACTGATTTATTTAAGTTCGATTAATTCGTTTCCTGTACGTGTTTGGTTCAATAGACAGACACAACACAGTGACACGCACCACTATCAGATCTTTAGTTACATTGTATGTGTATGGGTGTGTTCAAACATAAAGGAGTATATTATGTTCTTGTCTGTGTTTAACTTTTTAACAAACTGTACAATAGATTAGAGAAAGGGACAATTTATATAATGATTTCGTTTAGTATGTACTTGAAGGAATTGAAATTTTCTAATATTTTTTCAAGTCTTCTGGCACCATATGCATTGTCCTCAGTGTTTCAGGTAATTAGAAAGAGTTAGTTTTATTTATTATTGTTACAACTATTAAGTTATTGTGTGATTATATTTATTATTTTAAACCCTTTTTGACAATTGGCAGCTCATTTCGGAACATCTTGTAATGAAAAATGGAAATTATTTATAAAACTATGAAACAAAAAATAAATAAATAGAAAACAAGTAAGAAAATTATAGTCGGTCTAGCCCGACTATACGATACCCTATACCATGGTTTAGAGACCCTATCTCTTCGGTTCAACTAATTGGATATAGCAAATAACTATAAACCAAATTTGAGTGGCATTTTTATTATTTTTTTTTCGCTGCAGATATGAAAAAGTTCATATCGGATACTATATTTATATGGGGACTAGGTCGAAAAATGGACCGATCCTGACCATATTTGGTAAAGTCACTTATACATTGAAAAAATGTATACAAACCAAATTTGAGAAATATCTGTGCAATATTTTTGTTCTTTGATAGATTTAAGTGAAGATCGGGAAGCAGCTCTATATGGGGCCTAAGACTAAGAATTTTCCTATAGGGATTATTTTTGAATTACTGATTAATGGATGTAATAAACGCAGACAAATCCAATTTGACTAAGATTTATATGATAATTTGGAACTTATGGCAATTTATGTCGATTTCATAGGGGTTATTTGTATGGGGACTAGGTCTGAAAATGTACCGATTCTCACCAATTACAATAGCGTTCATTCCATGGCAGACGAAAGCTTACATACTAAATGTCATCAAAATATATTCATATTTGCGACCTGTAGTTTGATTACAAGGTTTACATGGACACACAGACGGACGGACGGACGGACGGACGTTGCTATTTCGGCTCAAAAAGTGATTCTGAGTCGATCGGTATAAATAAAGATGGGTCTCAGACGAATATATTTGGTATACCAAATAGTGGTATTGGGTTTAAATAGCGGGAATTATTTAATAATTATTTAATCATTATACCCTATACCACTATGTGGTTTGGGTATAATGACTTTGTGCTGCTGTTTGTAACAACCAAAAATATTTGACTTACACCCATCTTTAATTATACCGATCGAATCAGAATCACTATCTGATTCGATTTAACGATGTCCGTCCGTCCGTCCGTCCGTCCGTCTGTGTGTCCATGTAAAGTTTGTAATCAAACTACAGGTCGCAAATATGAATATATTTTGACGAAATTTGGTATTTGATTTTTCATCCGCCATGGGATGAACGCTATTGTAATTGGTGAGAATCGGTCCATGTTCAGACCTAGCCCCCATACAAATGACCCCTATGAAATCGACATAAATTGCCATAAGATCCAAATTGTCATATATATCTTACTCAAATTGGGTTTGTATGCGTTTATTACATCAATTAATGAGTAGTCTAAAAATGATACCTGGGACAACCCTAAATCATAGGCCCCATATAGACCTGCTTCCCGATCTTCACTTAAGTCTATCAAAAAAACAAAAATATTGCACTGATTCTTCTCAAATTTGGTTTGTATATATTTTTGTAAAATACAAGAAACTTTACCAACCATAGTCAGGATCATTCCATTTTTGGGCCTAGTCCCCATATAGATATAGCATCTGATATGAAATTTTTCATATCTGCAGCCAAAAAAACTAATAAAAATCCCACTCAAATTTAGTATATGCTTATTTTCTATATCCAGTTAGTTGGGCCTAAGAGATAGGGTCTCTAAACGCATGGTATAGGGTATCATATAGTCGGTCTCGACCGACTATAATTTTCTTACTTGTTTTTTTTTTCAAAATATGTTATCGATAGTTAATTTAACAACTTTAAAATTGTTATCGATTTCAAGGCATCTCCATTAAAGATAACTAGCAGATTCCAGCCCTCGAAATTCGATCGCAAATTCTAGGAAATTTAATTTTTTCATTAAATAAAGACCCTAAAAGAATTCTAATCAATTATAGCCAATTTACAAATCACCATGAAAAACAAACTCATTTTTATTACAAACACATTAACAAATTTAATAAACACACGCATAGCATTGTATAATATTATGTATGTGTTAGTAGCAACTTTAAATGAAATTTACTCAAAATGAAGGAAAAAATTTAAAAATCTGTAAATCTGAAAAACGGCGAAAAGGAAATACCTTTCAAATAATATACGTTTGGTTAAAATCGGGATAAAACGGTGGAACAAATCATCAGTCACAAGAAATCGCCTAGCCTATTAATATTATAGATTTATTGGAAATAATTATTAAATGGAGTTGTTATCGATATTTTTCAATATATTATTGTCCAGTTAGATTAATTTGTTTAAAAATCATCTGCAGAATAAAACATTTATCGATAACTTTTAAATGATTGAAAATTATACCGATAGCAAATAATTGTCGATAACAACTATATGATATTTTTAACGAAAATCTATTACCGAATTAATTATTTTCAAAAGAAATATTTGAGAACAGTTGGTTTTTCTAAACCATTTTTTTAATTTTGGACTAATTTTTATAAAAACATTTGTTTCAACCAAAAATTCATAAGTGCATCTATTTTTTTAAGCGGTAGTTATTTCTATCGATAATTTTTTGTAATCCATACATTTTTTAAGTCTCTTTTCGATAATTTAAAAGTTTTAAGATGTTATGGATGACAATATTTAATAACCGAAAACTGTTTTTTCTATGGATTAATTTTTTGATTCTACAGAAGATTTCTTAGTAAATTAGTTTTACTCGAAAGTAGTATAAAGAAAATATTTTTTCGATTACAATTTTGTTTAAATAATTATTTTCAATACAAAAAATTAAATAAATTCGATAAAAAATTTTTAAATGCAAGTTTTGGTTCATTAGCAATTTTTTATATAAAAGGCAGATATTGATTTTTTATGCATTTAATACTCTTTTTACGTAAACATATTATTTTTCGATATACGTGTACGATTGAATGGGTATCTTTACAAAATTTATTATAGCTTGCTTATTTCGAATTAAAATTAATTTTTTTAGATTCCACTACTTTTCGTTATCGATTAATATTTTAATATATTATTATTTTTTTTTCAATGGCAAATTTTATATGTAAAATATCTGTTAAGTCTGTTATACAAAATCGTGTTCAATATCCTCCCATTAATGGCAATTTTTATAAAAACCCTAATTTTCAAATAATATCAACAAAATTTATTTTCGAGAGTTTTTAGACTTTGTTATCGATAAATTAGTGAAAACTAAAAATTATTTTCAATAAAAATTTTAACGATTAGTTCTAATATAATAATAAAAAAAAATATTATTCCATGTCAAATTTTATATATGAAAATGCTACTCAAGTCTGCTATCGATAATTGAATTTAATTTCATTCGTCTGCTCGAATATAATTTCTTTAAAAAGACTATTAATGTCCACTATTAAGTTATTGCCAGCAGAGCTTCGCCCTCGAAATTTGAGTGCAAATTCTAGGAAATTTTACTTTTTCTTTTAATAAATTATGCTAATCAATTAAACTAATTCACAATTCGACTCTTTTTAAGTACCGATTGCGTTATTCTTGTGGCCATGTGGCCTTGCGATATTCCAGAAAAATAGGAAGATCATTAAAATCTTACAATCGGTCAAAATTATAATTTTTTGGTCGAAGAAAGCATTACACAAAATGAAAAAAATATTGTAGGTTAATGTCTGAGAGAATTATTATTGTTATTATTATAAAATTACTCGTCAAATTATATACATATAAATATTAAAATGAAATATCGATAAAAAAAAATTATCTAAAAAAAATGATTATACTTTTTTATTATTATTATTATTTAAAATTTAAAAAATTATCTCATCAATATCGTAAATTTATAATATTAATAGGCAAGGCGATTTATTGTGAACGACGTAACTTTGTTAGTTTTACACCGAACTTAACCACGCATATCTCATTTGAAAGGTTTTTCTCTTAAGCTGTCCACCGGGTTCACAGATTCTTACTATTTTACATCCTTTTGTAGTAAAATGCATTTAAATTGCTACTAACGCATAAAATTATACAATGATGTGTGTGTGTTTATTAAATTTGTTAATGTGTTTGCTAAAATTTTATATGAAAAGCCCTGTCTTGAATTGAAAAATAATTTTGGACATAAACGCAATCGGATTTCATTATTATAATTGCATATCACACGACCTGTGTTGAATTGTGAATGAATATTTTCTTAAATTCTTTCTTTTTAAATTATTTCTTTTAACTCATACTCTCTGTCTGTCGTGGGGAAACCACATTCCTTGATCAAAACCTTCGCCCATTGTCTTGTTATGACTACAGATTAATTTTGGGGTAGTCACGCACAGTCGCGTATATCACGCACAGTCACGGAGTGCTCTAAATGACATTTCCCTTCATCCGATCGATCTTAAACTTGTCCTATACACTTGCTGTGAAAAAAGATTAACTTTGACATAGTAACGCAACCTCAGGTTCCCTCATTCGATCGATCTGAAACTTTGTCCATAGACTTGTTGTGGCCAAAGATTAATTTTAAGATAGTCACACACAGTCACGCACAGTCACGCACAGTCACGGAGATATTCAAAACTCATATGCATAAGAAAAGAAAGGGTTTTAATAAAAACTTTCGCCCGTATTCATAATCAAATTCTAGTAGTTGCCTAACTTTTTTCATACGAAAATTTCAAAATTTGTACGAAAAAAAGTTAGCCAACTGCTAGAATTTGATTATGAATACGGGCGTTTGTTTTTATGGGTAAGATTATTATTTATGGATATTTGATTTTAATGTAAAAAAATAATAACAGCTGATAAAAATTTTAAGTTATTTTTTAGAGACAATTTCTTTCAAATCTGTATCGATAATTGAATTATTTTCTTTCTTCTAAGCGATAGAAAGATTTTAAAAAAGATTGATATTTACGTATATGGATTTCTATAAATTTTTCTCTATAAATTTGTTTAAAGTTCTAATATGGAAAATATGTCCTAGAAACTTTGGCAACTAATTGTGAAGAAAAACAAATTGAAATTGTTTTTGGTAACTTTTTTCCATGTTTTTTTTTACGATAATTTATTTTTATATATGTGACCTTCTCCGAGAAAAGGGACCTAGTGTGTCAAAAAACGGGTTTTGTCAAAAACGGTGGATTCTGGTACCTAAAAGTGTGTAGAAACTTTAAATGGTTTTTTTTCTCAAAACTTAATTTTCACACACTAGGTCCCTTTTGTCGGAGAAGGTCACATATAATAAAAAAATTTCATTTGATAGTATATTTGTATAAATTAAACTAATTTTTATCTATACCAATGTTAACTATTTAAGGATTATTATCAGTTAGTGCTCAGACTTAATCAAAATTGTCATTGATATTATAAATATGTTATTATGATTATAAAAAAAAAAATAATTCATTTTTTTTTTTTTTTTTGGGAAATTATTATTTTATTATTGAAACATTTTTATTAATTAATACATTTTTGCTTACTTATTTATTAGTAATGATAGACTGTTATCGATAATTTAATAGATCTCTTAACATTTTTGTATCCATTTCATTTCATTTTGTTTTTAAATTTAATATTGAAGCACTTATTAAGAAATAAAAAATTTATAAAAAAAACTTTATTATTGATATAAATTTTTCTTTACCAAAACGGCAATGAAATTTAGCCCTATCTTCACATTAACCCCCTATCTTCATAGTAACCGATTACATTTTTTTACTATAATTAAAAATAAAATTTATTAAGAGTTCTAAAGCTCTTGATGTTTCTTTAAACTTTGTTATCGATAACTTTATTTAAATAAATATAAAAAACTATGTTCAATAAAATATTTTTTATTCCATTATTTTTGTTAGCCGTAATTAGTTTTGAGATAATAATAAAAAAAAATTATCTGATTCCGATCACAAGGGAGATGTGTAAACATCTAATAATAAAAGATTTTTTTATGTCACTTTTGTTAAAATCAAACAGAAAGCGTCATCTACATAGATGACCCCTTATAGCATACAACTCTGGTTATACTTGTGGGGTTGTTGAGTTATGTATATGTTATACATTTATATTGTGAAATTTTTGTCGTTTTACAGCAAAGGGTTGTTGAATTAGCTGAAACAATTTTATATCATAATTTTTTCACCAATATAATCATAAGTCACACCGATTTGTCTTACGGCTCACAGCATAACATGTGAGCTGTTACGCGGTTTTTGTGATTGTATTGTGAAATAGAAATTTACCCCCTGTGCGTATAGATGTTTACACACCAAAAACTATGTGAGGCCGATCACCGTGGGGATGTGTAAACATCTATTTACATATCAGTTAAAGTCAAACAGTAAGCGCCATCTATGTATAGCAAGCAACTGCTATGGTTGATACACTTGATGGTTGCAGTTGTCTGCTACACATTCATGGCGCTTTCTGTTGGTTGTTGAATCAGCTAAATAAATTTAAATCATAATCTTTGCACCAATACACTTAAGGTGCGTTCAGACTACGCAAATATTTGACCAAATAAACGTAACCCCTAATTTTATGAAAGTTTTATTCAATCTTACATGATATATAAAAGACAAAATTAAGTTATGTTTTATTTCATTAGTAATATTTAATATATTTAACTATATTCTATATCATATATTGTATAACTTAATGAAAATTATACAAGGAAAATTATACATTATTTAGGGGTTACGTTTATTTGGTCAAATATTTGCGTAGTCTGAACGCACCTTTACATATACTTCACACGGATTTTCCCTTACGCTGTTTTTGTGATTGTATTTTGAAATAGATTTGAGCGCATAGATGTTTACACATCAAAAATTATTCCATATAAAATATTATTCACAAATTAGGTTCCGTATCGATAACTGAATTTAATATCCCTTATCTATTTAAATGAATACAAACAAATTAATAAGTCAATTTGTTATATATAATTCTTTTTGAATAAAAGCGAAAAGTTCTTATTCAATAAAGGATCGTTTTTTCATTCCCTTTTTTATCGGTATTTCATTTTAGTGTGAATATATACATAATAACAACCGATAGATTTTTTTAGTCATTTTTGAAGAAAAAAATATTTGTTCTTTTAAATCTATTATCGATAATTTCATTATTTTCGTTCTTCTAACCGATTGAAAATTTGTAAAAAGCGTAATAGTTATAAATAAAACTATCGATAGATTTTTCGTTAGAAATTTGATTTATAGTGTTATCGGGAATATTTTGTAGAAACTTTGATAATTAATTGTGGACAAAAACGAATTAAAAATGTTGTCGGTAACTTTTTGTCCATTTTTTTAATCAATAACTTATTCTTTTATATGCAAAAACAAATATAATTTTATATGAATTTAGGTTTAGCTTAACTTGTGTATAATTTTTATACATCAATTATTTAAAGAATCTTAGCTTATAATGTTTTTTCAAATCTATAATATTAATAGGCTAGGCGATTTCTTGTGACTGATGTTTTGTTCTACAGTTTTATCCCGATTTTGACCAAACGGATATTATTTGGAAGGTATTTCTTTTAACCCGTTTTGCAGATTTACAGATTTTTAATTCCTTTATTTTGAGTAAATTGTATTTAAAGTTGCTACTAACACATACATTGAAATGTTTTAAATAGAAATTTTTACCAGGTTGAAATTTTTTTAAGCAATCGATAACCTTATTTTGATGAGTTCTGGTTTGTTTTAAAAAAATGGGTAAAGCCGTTTTTTTTTAAATTTTAAAATGTAATTGTGGCGATTTTTAGTAAATGTTGTCATAAAAAAACGCTTGTTTAAGGCTGACTCACATGATATTACTTTCAGAATCCGACTTACACTATTTAAAAATTAATTAAGTATACATAATTCAATAGTTACAAATTAGTTTTCATTTGAGCCATGAGTTTCTTACAAAATAGTTTGCATAAGAGCCAGCTGCGTATGTTTAGTGTACAAAAATTCATGTAAGACTTAAAGAAAGAGTAAGATGTGTACAGATAATATATAATTTTATATGTATTATAATAAACGAAAATTTAAGTTTAACTTTCGAGTACGTTTGTTACACAATTTGTGAAAAATGGTATTTATGTAAATTTCATATATGTTAACTGTTGTCTTCCTGAACGGCTCTCAGTAGATTATTAGCGTAATTAGAATTCGTTGGTTTCACCTTATATTTGGACCATGAAAACTTGAAATCCGAGTGAACAGACTCCATAGCTTGTTCACTGTAATATCCGAGTCCTCTTTGCATTTTTTTTACAGAAATCAGGCACATGAAAAAGTACTGCGTGTACTCTTGGATTAATGCTGATGTTTAAGTCAGTGTAGTTTTGGTGAAAATTGTCAATATAAGTTTCAAAGTGATGATATAATTTCAAAACGAAGCATGAATCTACCACGTAGCGAAAGTTACCAAAGCATTTTGCATACTTCAAACAATCAATATTTTTATTGGCTCTTAAGTAATATACTTTATACAATAGAGTTTTGCAGGCACTACCAGCAAATGAGGGACAACCGTTGAATATGTTTCTGGAAATATTACATTTTTTTGCCCAATCCAAACTTTCAGTTTCACATACTTTTAGCATATATGTGAAGATGTGACTAACCACGCCATTCATTAAGTAAAGCTCTGTAGGAGGTATAATATTAATGATTTCTTCATTATCGTTCAGTGAACATATTGGATGTTGAATGCAGCAATCATATTTATACCCTATACCACTATGTGGTTTGGGTATAATGACTTTGTGCTGCTGTTTATAACAACCAAATATATTTGACCTAGACCCATCTTTAATTATACCGATCGAATCGGAATCACTTTCTGAGTTGATTTAACAATGTCCGTCCGTCCGTCCGTCTGTGCGTCCATGTAAACCTTGTAATCAAACTGCAGGTCGCAAATATGAATATATTTTGATGAAATTTGGTATATAAGCTTTTATCGGCGATGGGATGAACGCTATTGAAATTGGTGAGAATCGGTCTATCTTCAGACCTAGCCCCCATACAAATTACCCATATGAAATCGACATCAATTGCCATAAGATCCAAATTGCCATATAGATCTTACTCAAATTGGGTTTGTATACGTTCATTACATCCATTAATGAGTAGTCCAAAAATGATCCCTTTGACCCCATATAGAGCTGCTTCCCGAACTTCACTTAAATCTATTAAAAACAAAAATATTGCACTGATTCTTCTCAAATTTTGTTTGTACATATTTTTGCAAAATACAAGAGACTTTACCAAACATGATCAGGATCGGTCCATTTTTGGACCTAGTCCCTATATAGATATAGCATCCGATATGAACTTTTTCATATCTGCAGCCAAAAAAATTAATAAAAATCCCACTCAAATTTGATTTTTGCTTATTTTTTATGTCCAGTTAGTTGGGCCTAAGAGATAGGGTTTGTAAACGCATGGTATAGGGTACCTTATAGTCGGTCTAGACCGACTATAATTTTCTTACTTGTTTTTCCATCATTTTTATTGCTGCCAGTTTAGACCACATTTTACACCAATCACCAATAGTTCTGACCTGACCACAGTAATTTAAATTGTCTTTTTTTTTGCATTACACCAATGTGCAGGGGTAGGTACTCGAGTGACTCATCAATCCAACTAGTATATTTGCCAACTTTAAGTCGGTGGCAATAGTCGCAGACGTAAAACTCGTTATATCAAGGATGGACCATATGTTTCTTACATTTGCGTAATTTTCTTCAACATTTGCAACTAATCCTATAATAAAAAGTTTCTTGACACCTGAATCTTTGAAACGTTTTGCAGCAATACCATCACTGTAAAGGTGCATTCAGACTACGCAAATATTTGACCAAATAAACGTAACCCCTAATTTTATGAAAGTTTTATTCAATCTTACATGATATACAAAATACAAAATTAAGTTATGTTTTATTACATTAGTAATATTTAATATATTTAACTATATTCTATATCATATATTGTATAACTTAATGAAAATTATACAAGGAAAATTATACATTATTTAGGGGTTACGTTTATTTGGTCAAATATTTGCGTAGTCTGAACGCACCTTAAGTCTGTCGAACTGCATTACTGATGCTATCAATACTAATGTTCTTTGACAGAAGATATAAGCATATCTTCAGAAAACTATCACCGCCATCAACTGAACTTAAGGTCAATATCGTCGTTGATATCTCGTTGTTTTTTTATTTCTTCAATGAAACCAATCAAGTTATTACAGAAAACTAAATTCTGATCAATGTTTCCTGTTCTGCGCTTCATAGTTTTAACAAAAGTGCTAGATTGTACGCTGAAATATTTATCTAACTTGTGATTTATACTTCTCAATTTTTCTTGCAAATGAGGTTCGAATAATTTTCTGTTGTTAGTTGCAACTCCCAATCCAGAAGTAAGACCATTAACTGCTCTCATTGATAATGAAAAATTGCATTGCAAGTTGATTATGTCTTCAACTGATATCGGCAACCGACTTTTGGTACAGTTAAGGGTTTACCTCGGCTTTGAGATAGAGCTAATTCACTTTCCTTGCAATCGTTTTTTGAATCTTTAAAGTCCTTGATGAGTTCACAAATAAGGTGCTCCTTATGCTTTTCCATAAATAATTCATCAATATGTTCCATAATAGTTTTGGAAAACGAAGAGAAATTGCACTCGTTGCTATTACCTCTCTTCAAAACAGACAAACATTTGGAGCATATGTTTTTTTATCAACGCTTTTCGCATTCGTCGATTTAGCTGTAAAATTACAGTTGCCCGGCGACCGAGTAATTTCACATAGCTTACAGTTACAATTTTCATTGGAATTTGATCTTAATGATTTTGGAAGATTCCATGTTGACACGTCGTCAGGTAACTCAGGTGGCTTGAATTTATCTGAACTAGGATATTTGATGAAACCATTTAAATTAATTTGGCAAGTAGAACAAAAAGCGTTTGGGAGTCGTTCGTCTTCTGCATCGTAGTCGATTGATTTTTCAATTTTCTCTTTGAGTTTGCCACTAATGCTGGATAAACTCTTTTTCTTTTTAAGGCAAAGTAAACAAATTTTGTGAAAGCGTAAACTTGTGATCTTTACTATAATTTAATTTACTCGTTGTTTAAAAAATGTAAAGTTCCACATCTAAATGCATAAAATGCTCATGTGCCGATACTGTGTAAAACGTGTGGGTTAGGTCAAAAAGTAAAAACCGTAAGAGGAAGAAAATATTTTTTATTTCATTTCATTGACATTCTGGGCATGGTTGTATTTCACAATAAAAGTTTTAACAACAAAAAACGGCTCTACCGATTTTTTTAAAACTCACTATAATTCATCAAAATAAGGTTATTCATCGATTGCATCAAAAAAATCATGTGAGTCCGATCACAGGGAAGATGTGTAAACATCTAGTAATTAAAGATTTTTTTATTTCATATTTTAAAATCAAACAGAAAGCGTCATCTATGTATCACTTATAGCAAAAACTGTTTCCGCTAATTCAACAACCTTTTGCTGTAAAACGTTACAAGTATCCCAATATAAACGTATATAAGTGATACATAGATGACGCTTTTAAAAAAGTGGCATAAAAAAACAATGTTATATCATAATTTTTTCACCAATACAATCATGCCACACAGCGTTATGTGTCAGCTCTCACCTATTACGTGTTTGTGATTGTATTGTGAAATAGAAATTTACCCCCCTGCACGTATAGATGTTTACACATCAAAATTTCAACCTGGTAAAAATTTCTATTTAAAACATTTCAAGCACACCGTCTGTGTTTATTAAATTTGTTAATGTGTTTGTAATAAAAATGATATTGTTTTTTGTGTTGATTTGTGAATTGACGATAATTGATTAGCATACTTTTAGGGTCTTTATTTAATGAAAAATTAAAATTTCCTAGAATTTGCGCTCGAATCTGCTAGTATCTGCTAGTATAAAAATCTGGAATCTGCTAGTATAAAAATCTGGAATCTGCTAGTATAAAAAAATAGAAATCAAGTTTCATTTTGAAATTGCTATTTCGTCCTTAAACATTTTGGATTAAAGAAAAAGTAAATAATTATTTGGTAGCTTATTTTATAATAATTTTTTGCAGACTTATTTTTTTAGAACTGGTATACTGTAATCGATAACTTATTACATTTCTAAATTTTTACTAAAAACCTTACTATCAATTCCAATTCGTTTTAAAATTTATTATTAAAACCATTATTAAGCAATAAAAAAATGATAAAGCAAAATTTTATAAGCCAAATTACAAATGAAAAAAGTATATTAATCGATTAAACTTGTTTTTACAAGAAATTACATATAAAATTTATAAAGACTGATAAAATAGTTAAAGAAACAATTTAGATAAAACCAACTTATTGTCATATCACTCAATACTACAATGATTGTGCCAATTTATATTTATAAATAACATTTATTTTTAAGTTCTTCTGCAATGGAAAAAATCCTGCCATACACGACTATAAATAACCATTAGCTATTTAATCGTTTTATATATGTGTGTTGTTTTTTAAGAAATCCAAATAACACTCATTTAGTTATTTATTCATTACATTTCACTCCGACTGGCTCACACTTACCTTTACTTATTCCGGTCGCTTTATCGCGCAATACATTTATCGAATGCACAGGACCATACTCCTCAAACATATCGCGTAGTTGTGCCTCATCCATCGATTTTGGCACCTGGCCAACGAACATTTTAATATTGTCTGGATCAGGTTCTTTTTCACCACCATATGGTATGAGGGCGTCCATACGAAAGCAAGAGTCATCGTCGACACCGACAACAACATTACGATTGGCACTACATGTATTGTTGTTATTATTGTTCGGATTACAAAGGTTGTTGTTATTCAGCAGAGATGTATTATTATTACTATGAATGGGACTATTCGGTAGGCTGGTGGTGGTACTACTTTTATCACTCATACCAAATGCGCTGCAAGGAGAAAAGATGTAGAAGATAAATGGCAAAAGTTAAACAATGATAACAGTTCATATAAATATGGGGGAGAGAAAAATTAAAAAAAAAGTGTTGTTAAGAATGAAGAAAATTAAGGTTTTGTTGGCAAATATACAAGTTCAATTTTAAAAAATGACTATTCGAAAAAATCGCTGCATTAGCTATATTGTTTGAAAGAGAAGTGTTAAAGAAAAAAATGTTAATGATAAGTCATTGCGTTGAAAAATGATGGCCAAGTTAAAGTCTATAAGTGATGTGTAGAAAACACATTATATCGCTAACAATGATACAGAATTATTAAACAATACAGTACAATGGTATTTACTTTATCATAATCACGATTGCCAAATTGAAAATGTAAGATATATTTTGAAGCATTTCTAAATTTTTAAAATCTGAGGGCCTATCGTCAGAAATAATCAAACGATCAGAGGATTAAAGTGAGTAAAATGTATGGGCAATTTTTCATAATTTTTTCGGCTAAACTTTCTTTTGAATTGAAGTCTCTCATGATTTCAAAAAAAGAGCTGATTTATAAGGATTTTGCGGAGAAAAGTTTAATTTTATAGGGATTTCAGTAATACTCAAAGCATAGATTTAAAAAAAATGTTTACTACCTTCAATTATCCTGAAAACTTTCATTAATAAAATTTCCAAGCAACAAGAAAAAATCCCATTTGTGGGGTATAAAATAAATAAATTGCTATTGAAGCCTGTCAATTTTTGCCATCATTTATATACCGTTCGCTATTCATTATAACCGTTGGACATGTGTGTAAAAAGAAGATGTGAAAATTACTTGTGTAGACATTATATGTGTGTGATAACTTTTACCAACATCATCATTGTCATCACAGTATGATGGGCATAATGACTACTGATGCTATGATAGATATTCAGACGAACACACAAATGAAAACAAATACCATAAATGACTTTTAATAAAAATGGAACGAAATGTTATAGTCAGTTAAACTGAATCATTTAGTACCCTAGGTGAGATAAAAAAATTGTCATAGTATATTTTTAGTTCCCTTTCTAATCAATATGCGGGCACGGAGGAATGTGAAAATTGGCATAGTTTTAGTTCGCATGGAGCAGAAGCTGAGACTGATACAATTTATGTTTAATCTGTTTTAAAAATACATTAAATTAAATTAAATAATATATTTCTAATAATCCGTTAATGAGAATGATTTAGATTTTATACGAACGCCCTGTGTTAAATTGTGAATTGCTTAAATTGATTAGCTAATTTAAATATTCATAAATTTTTAAATTGAATGAAAAATAATATTTTCTAGAATTTTCACTCGAATATCGAGTGCCAGGCTATACTAGTAGAAAGTAACAATTGGCCAATAATTTATTTGTTTATATTGGAAGTGAAAATTATTAAATTAGGTTTAAAAATGGTCCCTTCATAACCAAATCTCTATACCCTCCACACCACTGAATGCAGTGAATATATCGCACCTGTACCTCTAAAGTGAGTCAACTCAAAATTTTAAAATTTTCACTTTTTGCATATCTATCCACTGTAAAAATCTTACATCGATTTTTCTAGTCTTTCACAAAAAAAATTACAGCTGTAGCCCTATTTGTGTTATAAGAGTAGCTTCTTAAGAATCCACTAAAAAGACACATTTTGAGTTGCACCCAAAAAACTTGTTATTTTTGATGATCACCGAAAAAATCGCAAAAACAACTACTGTTGTATACTTATTGTTCGCAATTCGTTACAATGAAATAACTGTTTTTAAATTTTATAGTAAATATTAAAAAAAAAAGTTTTTTGCCTCTATTGAAAATTTGTAAATTTTGAGTTGACTCACTTTAGGGTACAGGTGTGATATATCAGTTTGTCATTCCGTTTGTAATGCATCGCAAAATGAATTTTTGACCCCATAAATTATATATATTCTTGATCCGTATAACAACCTGAGTCGATAGAGCGATGTCTGTCTGTCTGTTGCAGTTAAGCTCATGCACAAAATAAACCATTCACCAGGGTAAAGCTATAAAAATATTATCTGCTATTATTTCGAGCAGATTTCTGGTAAAAATATGGTAAATCGGATACTATTGTGCCGGGATATGGCATAAAATATGGAGATACCTCAAATTTGGTATACATTCAGTGTGTTTGTTGTAATACTTTAGTATTAAATTTTTAAAATATTTTGTTTATATTTGTTATAAGTAGCGCAATAAGTTCAGATCTACAATACTATTTATTAGGTATGGCGGTTTCTTGTGACCGATGTTTTGTTAAACAGTTTTATCCCAATTTTGAACAAACGTATATTATTTGAAAGGTATTTCTTTTTAGCTGTCCACCAGATTACAGAAGTTTAAATTTTAAAATTTTTTTTGAGTAAAATGCATTTAAAGTTGCTTCTAATACATATATATTTATATAAATACATATATATTTATATAAACACACACATGTTTATTAAATTTGTTAATGGGTTTTTAAAAAAAATGAGCTTGTTTACATCATTCACAATAATTTAAAAAGTGTTGAATTGTGAGTTGGCTAAAATTAATTAGCATATCTTTAGGGTTTTTATTAAATGAAAAAATAAAATTAGCTGGAATTTGCACTCGAATTTCGAGGGCTGGAATCTGCTAGCATTAATGTGTACGTAAAAGCCATGTGAAGGATATCAATGATTTAGTTAAAACAGAAACTTAATTTCAATAAAATTTGTGATATATGAATGCTTTTAGAAATATTTTCGTTAATATCGGGCAGTAGTTTTATACGGAAACTAAGGCTAAATATGGTTCTGGATAAATTGCTTTCTAACCCCTTGTATAAGGAAACAATAACCACACATATATATGATAATCAGAACTTTCGTTAGAACTTAGATTGAAAATTTGTTCTAGGGAAAAGCCACTGTTGTGTCCTTAAGTCGATCGAAGCCTATGTATCAATTTTTATGCAACGACCTTTTTATTTACGGCCTAAGGTCACACGGACTGATATCTTTTAACTAATTCATTTAGGTAGTTATACATATCGGTAATTCTACAAATCGAAAATATACCCTAAAGATATGCTATAAAAAAGAATACATAACACTGTGGAACATTTTGTGGGTCATTGTCTGGGGGTTAGAAGTTCAAGGGAAGTCAAGGGAAAGGCACTAGGCCGGTATAGAAAAACCTCGAAAGGGCTCGGCGCTCTCAGGCATTTTACGTTCTTTTAAATATTTTCTCTATCTTAAAGCTTGCTTGCTTAGTTTTTCATATATAAACATTCAATTAAAAGCGAAAAATGAAAGTTTGCAGTTTGAAAGCTGATTTACTGCATAAGATCAATGTAAAATCTTCAGTTTCAATCGCGTATAGAACAGAAATGAAAGCGACATATGATGCACTAGGGAATATTTTAAGAATAGTTACCTTTAGTAAACACATTTAGCGCAAACTTTTTAATAGTAAAAATTCGTAGAACTCGAGTAAAGATAATTTTTTCCAAAGCGAAATTATTTTTTTTTTTTCGAAATAAAAATTACGTACTTCATTGCTACGTGCCCAAAGATATTTTCAATTGTCTTCAGCTTTATTTTTTCAGTTGTTTATGGCCAGAAATTTGGAGTTATTGACGAACATTTATATAAAACAAGTAAGAAAATTATGGTCGGTCTAGATTGACTATACGATTCCTTATATCATATGTTTAGAGACCCTTTATCACAGGTCCTACCAATTAGACATAGAAAATGAGCATAAACAAAATGTGAGTGACATTGTTATTATTTTTTTGCCTTCGTATATGAAAAAGTTCATATAGGATGCTATATTTATATGGGTACTGGGTTGAAAATGTACCGATCCTGATCATATATGCAAAACTTATACAAACAAAATTTGAGAAAATCTGTGTAATATTTTTTTTTGCTGATAAATCGGGAATCAGTTTCATACGCGGCTAATAATTATTCTATACGGTTTATTTTTGGAATATTGATAAACGGATGTAATAAACATACACAAATCCAATATGAAGGAGATCTATACAATAATTTATATATTATGGCAATTTATGTGGATCTCATAGTGGTCATTTGTTTGGGGACAAGGTCACAAACAGTGTTCATTCTATGGCCGCTAGAAGCTTATATATTGAATTTTATTAAAATATATTCATATTTCCGACCTGTACTTTGATTACAAGGTTTATATGGACACAGATGGACGGACAAAAGGACATCCCTAAATCGACCCAAAAAGTTAGTATGAGTTACAAACATTGGCATAAGGTCATTATACCTGACCACATAGTGGTAGGGTATAAAAAAGGGGAATAATGAAAATTTGTTGAAGATCTTCATTCGATAAAAGTAGTTCTACTTGATTTTTTGCTTGCATGTGTTAATAAAACTTATTTAATTAAGCCTTAGCTACAATTCCGCTGATGAAATTTGAAATCATCAATGGTTCTTGGGATATACATAGATAAAAATCTTAATAAATATAATCATAAAAAAGTTTTCCTTTATATTTTGGCCTACTACTTTCACCGTAACTTGGAATTTCTGTGGCTGTTGCAATGTATAATTAGAAAAAACCAAATAAATACTAAATACATTAAATATACACTAGCAGATTCCAGCACTCGAAATTCGAGTGCAAATTCTAGGAAATTTTATTTTTTCATTTAATAAAGACCCTAAAGGTATACTTCACAATTCAACTCATTGAAAATGAAGAAACCAAACTCAACAGATTAACACAAGCACATTATCAAATTCAATAAACACACACATAGCATTGTATAATTTTACGTATGAGTTAATAGCAACTTTAAACGATCATAACTCCAAAAAAAACATCTTAGACAATGAAAATCTGTAAATCTGGGTAACAGCTTAAAATACTTTCCAAATGATAAATTTCTTGTCAAAATCGGGGTCAAACTGTGAAATTTACATCGGCCACAAGAAATCACATCGCCTATTAATATTATAGATATTACTGATATTTATAAAAAGAGGCGTTGATATATTATTGGCCGTCTGTCCGTTTGAGAAAATTACAATCACAACCTCAGTGGGTTTACTGGGTTACTCATTTTAGGTGAAAATGATCGACTTATCTCCCAAGCAAATGACTAATTTATATCATCAAAATCGGTCAATTCGGTGCAGGGATTTCAATGGAAATGCTAAAAAAAATTTTTTTTTGAATATGAGTTTTTTATGTTGTGCTTCTTACTGTTGTTATTCTAAATATTGTGTTTGTGTGTGATAGCTATAATTGTTGTTGTTGTGGTTGTTGTATTGGTAACATGTGCTTCTAGAGGGTGTATGCGATCGTTGTACTCCGTTTGTGTAGGGGTCCAAGTCGGCCTGCTTAGAGTCGACTCTTTCTTTAGCCGACACTGAAATAGTCGGCAGCGTTTGTCTAATATTTTCAGGCCGAATTAACCACCATAGATAATTTCTTATTTACAAATATTAATATAAACAAGTAAGAATATTATATACCATGTTTAGAGATACTTTCTCTTAGGCCCACCTAATTGGATATAGAAAATGGGCATAAACCAAATTTGAGTGGCATTGTTATTAATTTTGTTGCCTTTGAATTTGAAAAAGTTCATATCGGATGTTATACTTATATGGGGATTAGCTCCAAAAGTGGACCGAGCCTGACCATATCTGGTAAGAGGACTTATTTTAACAAAACTGTATACAAACTAAATGTTAGAAAAACCTGTGCAATATTTTTTTTTTTTTTATATAGATTTAAGCAAAGATCGTTGAACAGCGTCATATAGTGGCTATGACTAGGAATTGTCCTATAGGATTTATTTTTAGACTGTTGATTAATGAGTGTAATAAATACACACAAACCCAATTTAAAAGATATTTATATGATAATTTGGATCTTATGACAGTTGAAGTCGATTTCATAGGGGTTATTTTCATAGGGACTAGGTGTGAACATGCACCGATTTCAAAAAGTTTCAGTAGCGTTTATGCTATGGCCGACAGAAGCTTATATGCCAAATTTCATCGAAAGATATTCATATTTGCGACCCGTAGTTTGATTACAATGTTTACATGGACGCACAGACGGACGGACGGATATCGCTAAATCGATACAGACAGTGACTCTGAGTCGCTCGGTATAGCAAAAAATGGGTCTAGATCAAATATATTTGGTATTTACAAACATCGGCACAAAGTCATTATATCCTGAACACGTAGTGCTGTAGGGTAAAAAAACGATTGGAAAACAAGTGAAGATGTATTTAAAATAAAATATTAAAATTAAAAATACTTCTACTAAAATGAGGTGGAGGGCATCAAGATTCAGCACAGCTAAATTTAATACTCAAGTTTTTTTTAATCAAAAGACAGAGATCTGAGCAACTATTTTTACCTATATAACCAAAAAAATATTTTTGAAAATAATTTTAAACTAAATTATGTTTATTCGCAGGCGTCCGAACAATTCACACTACAATAATAACTAGCAGAGCCAATAACTCGAAATTCGAGTCGAATTCTATGAAATTTATTTTTTTCATAAAATTTTTTCTTTGAGTCTTTTAATCCACATATATATAAAAAAAATTTTTGAATATTTAAATAAACTTCATTAAATTGTGAATTTTTAAATGAGATTCATTAAATTTCATTATAAATATTTGTTGAACACAGAGAAAATATATAAATGGGTTTATTAATAATTTTATAAGAGTCTAAAGGTATGCCTATCAAATTAAAAACACATTAACAAATTTAATAAATACACACAGAGCATAGTTTAATGTATTTTATGTATATGTTAGTAGCAATTTTAAATGATTATTACTCAAAAAAAAAAAAATGTACCGGATGGTGCATATCTGTGAAGGTGGTGCACATATGCAAAGAAATACCTTTCAAATGGTATTTTTTTTTTTCAAAACCGGTTGACAACTAAACTCGTAGAAGAGATCACAAGAAATCGCCTTGCCTATCAATACTAAAGACATTTACTTAAATAAGTAAAAGTGTTAAATTCGGCTATGCGGTGTATTTGATATCCTCCACTCGGGTGTTGTGCTTACATTAATATCTTGACTGATTGCACTATTTATAACAAATGTAAAGAAAAATACTTCAAAAAGTAAAAAATTTGATAAACTTAATATTAAATTATTACACACTGTTGATAATTTAGATTTTTGTTGACCTGCTGTGTTGTTGAAGGGTGAGTATAGTTCGGTGTTTTAGTTCGGTTTGTTATATGAACATCTATAATATTAATAGGCTAGGCGATTTCTTGTGACTGATGTTTTATTCTACCGTTTTTTACCGGAATTGACCAAACGTATATTATTTGAAAGGTATTTCTTTTTAGCCGATCTGCAGATTTAAAGATTTTTAAATTTTTTCCTTTATTTTGGGTAAATTGCATTTAAAGTTTCTACTAACACATACATAAAATTATATAAAGCTATGTGTGTGTTTATTAAATTTGTTAATGTGTTTCTAATAAAAATGAGTTTGTTTTTTTGTGTTGAGTTGTGAATTGGCTATAATCGATTAGCATAATTTTAGGGTCTTTATTTAATGAAAAAATAAAATTTCCTAGAATTTGCGCTCGAATTTCGAGGGTTGGAATCTGCTAGTTTTTACTAAAAATAAAACACAAGTTTTTTAATTTAATTTAATTTAAAAATTAAAAAAATTTAATTTAATTTAAAAACAAGTAGGAGTGTAAAATTCGGCTATGCCGAATCTTTGATACTCTCCACCTAGGTTTTCTTGCACTATTTGTAACAAATTTAGATAAAATATTTGAAAATGTAAACAATTTGATCAATTTATTACAACAAATACTCTGAATTTTCAGCATTTACGTTTAACAATTTAAAAGTCAATAGAAGATATTAAACAAAATATATTTTTAAATTTCGGATCTTTTCGGAATACTTCACCACGTCTTATATTTTAAAAGCACTAGCGTTAATCAGTTTTATTTTTTCGATCTTATTATGACATTCCATTTGTAAAGCATCGATAAATGGATTTGCGTCCATGTGTTTAATGCAAAAGATTTCTTACTTTTGTCGAATTGTAGGGATTTTTTGAAAAAAATTTTTTAACAACTTAATATTATATACGTTTCAATTTTAAACTTTAAAATTAAAAATATCTATCTTTTTAAATCTGGTAATAACTCTATAATATGGAGATAGTAAATACGTGGCTTCTTTAATAAGAATGACAAGTAAAAAACACTTTTATGCAGTTTACTTGTTTTGTGCATTTTTTTTAATACATACGCCATCTTTGTAGATCTCTTCGAGTATATTACAGGTGCTATTACATGATGTGTTTTTTACATATGTACTGTCAAATTTTCCCAAACAAAAGTTGTACACATCGTCTGATACATATGAAACATTGTTTATGTACAATACATGAAGAAAGTCACATGTACATTTTTCAATTAGAACAGGTTCTATTTTTGCATGACAAACATGAAAATACAACACTGCTTGTGGCGAAAGAAAAGCAGAGTAAATTTTAAAGATTAATATTGAAAGAAAAATAGATTGTTTAGTATTAACAATTAAAAAATATATAACCTTTTTTTAACAATAAATTTTTGTAAATTCACAAATTAAATCAGCTGTTGTTTACACTTAGAAGTTATATCATACGGAAATACATATGCACGTGTGATAGCAAAAATTATGAATCGTATGTAAAAGACAATTTTGACAGACATGAGGAATTTCATATGGATAAAAAAAAGAGACAGTACATATGTAAAAAACACTTCGTGTAATAGCACCTTAAGTAAGTTTGTAAATAAAAAGAATATTAAAATATTATAAATGTAAACATAATTGATTTTAGAAAAATGTTCGATTCGTTTTTCGATGATGCTGAAAACACATCAAAGAAATACAGAAAACAAAGGTTTTACTCAAGTTAGTTGAGAGGCGAGAAGCTAATGGGATAGAACAGGTCAAATATGACGACTTTAAATACAGATGCAAGGCTTGTGAAAAAATATTAAATTGCGATAAATCAGATCTAAGTATACATGCTAATAACCAATGTCTTAAAAAAATATCTTTTAAAACCAACAACCAAAATTCTGTTTACGTTATAAGATCCCATTTTAATTAATTTTGTAAGTTTTAACTGCACATCTAGCCATATAAAAGATGAATTATACAGAATAGTAAAAATATTTTTTTTATAATATCTGTTGATTTCTTATATCGTTTTTATGTAATTCTAATGATATTCTTATCTTATTTTTTACGATATTTTTTTCGTTTTTATGTTATTATTGCATTATTGAAATTGAAAACTAACAAATTAAAAATAATTTTTTTTTTTTGAAAAATTGAAAAAAGCAGCGTAGGGAGAAATGTAGAGAGAAAAAAATTGGGTGTAGGGAAAAAAAAGGGATTTTTTTTTCATTAGCTTAGAGATTTCTGTAAAAATCTCCTGGCATCACTGGTACCTATTAAAAAACAAAGTAAGATTTCACAAAACAATGCGACGTATATCAGCTTTGTTCAAAAGCTTTCATAAGACTAAATGAAATTGTTACTTATGCATGAAACACATAGACGACAGAGGCTACACAAACACACGGATACAAATGCTGCTGGCTACAATTGTAGTCGTGTAGTCAACTACTTAATTTTTTTGAAAACGACAGCAACATATAACAACAATATAAACAGCTGTTTTTATACAAAATCATTTTTATTTCAGTAGTGCCAATTATATATTTTTTTTTTAAATTTATTAAAATAGAAAAACATGTATGATTCTATATAAAATTGTCTTAAATATATTACTTATTTATAATGCATTATTATAACGTAAAAATAAATAAATAAATTTACTTATTAATAGAATTATTATAGCACTTCATTTTGCGATTAATTTTTTCAACAAAATAAAATATTTCATAGCACTAATATCTTTTACATATTTTGTTATATTGTCAACACTATTTTTATTTTGTAGCCAACAAAAACAGAAACTAGCCTAAGTTGACTACAGCAGCAAAAGTGGTCATGTAGCCGTGTAGGTGTGTTGGTGTCAAAATAATCGTTTTCATATAAACGTGTGTATTTTATTTTTGACAGGCTGTAGTCGTGTAGCCGCAGTCGTCTATGTGTTTCATGAGAGAGTTCGGCTAACTGGTGCCATTATGTATATGTGTATGTAAACAAAAATATACGATATCCCAGTAATCATTTCGAAGATTGTTTTAACAAAAATCATCTTACTGTGTCTTCGTCGAGCACTTTTGATGATTAAAAACTGATTAATCACATGCGGTATTAGAAAAAGATTAAGAAATGATTTTTGCTTACGCTTAAAAAGTGATTTATAGAAAAATGACATTAAATATGACTCTAAAATAAGTCGAAATTAATCAGAAAATTGGATAAAAAGGTTCTCAAGATGAGTCGGGGGTAAGGTAATATTTCCTCCCCACAAAAGAATATTTTGTGATCAGCAAAAGAGCGCATTTATGACTGTCTTAATAGCACAGAGGAGTCAAAAAAGACTCCACATGATCACTTATTGCATAAATTGTTTACTGGGATTTTATTCACTATCTGTAGAAACAATTTCAATTCTATTTGGTTTACAATGATACGATCACTTTGTTTACTAGCTAGTAGTAAAATAAGAAAATAGTATTATAATAAAGCGTAATGATGAATTGTACTTCTCAATTAGTTTATTTTTAATGTGCCATAAGAATTTCGGTTTGTGCTAAGAAATTAATGAATATATGCTTCCCAGGGCGAAGCTTAATCATTGCACTTTGATTGAGTTGACCCCGCGACTATTCCTGATGTGGATAGCTCGTGCCTACAATTTTTGGTAGTTGGGAATGGCGTTTGTGCAAAGGGAAGCATGAACACTTGTTTCCCAGAGCGAGGCTTAATCATTGCACTTTGATTGAGCTGAGCTCCGCAATTATTCCTAATGCGGAATAAATCGTGGATTAAATTCTCGGTAGTCCGGGAATAGCGTTTGCCTGCGCCAAACATTAAATAATAAATTTTAAATATGTATTATAATTAAATATTATTGACATTATATTATTATCATCTGAGAAAAAAAATTTTTTTTAAAGACCAATTTTTAACAGGGTAGAATTTTATGGTTTCAATACTACTTTTGAATGCAAGTATGTACTAAAAGTAGAACCCTTAAAATCATAATATTTTTGCAACCCTAAAAATTGCAATATTTTGTATAAATAGAATAATTTATATTTTATTATTTTTCATATGCGCTTATTATCGAAATACATATACAGAATATATGAATGTTATTTATAGTATTTTGATATTTGCAACAGTAGTCTGTATGTATCAACTTGTAATATTTTGTGATCTTATAAAAATCGCAGAATATTGATATTGATTTTATATAGTTTCTTTTATTAATTAACTAACTTAAATATTACACCATAAAATGTTGATATTGGTGAATTTTTATATTACTACCACAACGATCATAAAAACAACAAGTACAGCTGTGACAAAATACAAAATTTAGAATAACAATATATGAAAACATCACATTTTTTTTAAGTTTTCAGTGATTTCTCGGCACCTGTGAAACCTATTGTCACGATTTAAAAAACAGAAACCTTCTCGTGATGTTGGTGTATCATTCTCACTAACAACAAGCGTCCTAGCTGTCCTATTGAGAACGTTATCGTGACAAGAACAACATAGTCAAATCATATTTTTTCAAGACTTTTTTTACTCCATCGTTCAATTCTCGGGACCAGATTAACCGATTTGGACGATTTTAAATAGCAAGCTTTTCAGGATGTTACTGAATCATTTTTTATACCAACGAGTATCCTAGTTGCCCGATTGAAGCCGTCATCGTAATTTCCACAGACGGACAGACGGACAGACGGACAGACGGACATCGCTATATCAACTCCGCTTGTTATAAGAATCACAAATATATATATTTTATGGGGTCCAGATTTTTTTTCTACTTATTACAAACGGAATGACAAACTTATATATACCCTCTGCACACTGGAGTGGAGGGTATAATTAAAAAAAATTAATTTAATTTAAAAATTAAAAAAATGTAATTTAATTTAAAAATTAAAAAAACTTGTGTCTTATTTTTAATAATAATGTTCATATGTATAACAAACCGAATGTTTTAACAACCGATGAACTTAAGCCGAATTATATTCACCCTTCATTATAACACACTGATTTTTTGAAATATTTTAGGAAAGTTTTCTTATTTTAGAACATATTTTGGAACAGTAATGCCCTATTTATCACATTTTTAATACCAGCCTGCTAAAAGTAATGACAAACAAACAATGCTAAGTTTACCTAGGTAAATAGTTTGTTTTTTGAATGAGTGTTACTTCAACTGACAGACTGACAGACGGACAGAAAAACAGAAGGACGGACGGACAGACGAACACCTTATCTGTTCGAGTTGTTATAATTATCAACAATATATATACTTTATGGGGACGAAAACTCATATACTTATACTTCGTCTCTCTGCACAGAGGTGTAGAGGGTATAAATAAAAATTTTTTTTAAATAAAAAAAATAAAAAACTTTTTTACAAATTTTTAAAAATACATTTAAAAAATAAGAGAGATTTTCAGTAAGTAAGTATTTTGACGAAAATATGCAAAGCAAGCATTTGAAACAAAATATGCAGAAATATAAAGGTAAAAATCGATGACATTTCAATGTAAATTTATTGATCCCTTGTCCTTCACCTTTATAAACTTAGTACACCCTGATATAGGACATAAATAAACCGAATACTGAAAAACAACAGAATACTGAAAAAAAAAAACAAAACAGCCAACCAACTAACAAAGCCCAAAAATCATCTCTCGATATGTTACAAATGATATATGAAACTTATATGCAATCAAATTAAGATGTAGGGCATACAGATATAAAAACCTTTCAAAATTAAAACGAGAATGAATTGAATGGTAAATTAATCAATTTTAAGTTATCATTTCCTTTCAATACATATTCAATTTCTCTGCTGTTTATTTTTTTTTTTTTTAATTTCCAATGTAGTTTGGTGACCAATATACCAGTTGTTTTCTTTTTCAATAATTTTTGTCACCGTCTTCAGCATCATAATCGTTATCTGCTTCATCATCATCTTTCTGACTATTATAATAATTGTTAAAAACTGCAGGAGCAGTTAGTAAAGAGTTGCTTGATACGAGTATGTATGTGTGTCTTCTCTCTCATTGATGATAATTAATTTAATTGTTCAGTAGTATCAAATTGCATTTCATTTTCTTCTCATTTTTCGTGTTCTTCCTGATTATTCAATTAATTATTGCGAATTATTGGCTTGTAGTTTTTCTCGCAAAAAAAAAATGAATTTTCTTTTGAAATATTTGTGCAATTTAAGTAACGGCAAATTAGGTGAAAGTCGTGTAAAAAAAGTATATTTTAAAAATAATATAAAAATGGTTTGAGCTGTTGATTTGATATGCAAGATATTTATTTATATTTTTATACCACTACTTGCTCAGGGTATAGTAAGTTCGTGCTGATATTCGTACCTACCAAAAATATTTGTTATACTATTGAACTTAGAATCACTTTTCGAATCGATTTAGCGATATCCGTCTGCCAGTCTGTCTGCCTGTCTACCCCATCTTACCGTCTGTCTGTTTGTGTGTATATTAGGGTAATAAATTTTTGCAATTTTTCAAATATCATATTCTTCCTCACGCAGCCGTATAGACCATGAAAAAATATTGGGAAATGAGGTACATATTAGTTGTTCGCGATCATTAAAAAAGTTCTCGCACCAAATGCGATGAAGTTTTGAATTTTGGTCTTTCTTTTAAGTACCTATAAAAAAATATTTAATTGCAAAGTTTTTACTATTTTTTTTTTTTTTTATAATTTCAACGATGTTAAAAAAAAGTCGCACCATCTTGATGGATGGCTTAATGTATATTTTTAAACAATTAACAATAATTTAAATATAAAATTAAAAGAAGTTTTAGAAATTTCATTCGGTGCGTGAACTTTTTTCACCAAAATGACCTCAAAAAATGATTTTTTAATATCAATGCAGCATTGCCCATACCATGTTGCGATGAAGAAATTAAAAAAAAAAAATATTATTACCCTTTGTAATCAAAAATGAACCAATTTAGATCAAATTTTGCATATAAGCTTTTATCGACCATAAGACGAATGCTATAGTGATTGTTGAAAATCGATTCAGACCTAGGCCCCATAAAAATAACACCTATCAGACCAACTAAAATTGCAGTAAGATGCAGATTATCATCTATCGAAAAAATATGGAGTTTATTTGTGTGTTATACCCAGTAAGCAGTAACCCAGAAATAAATCCTAAGGGACCAATTTGAGATATAGTACCCATATAAAGCTTATTCCCGATCATCACTTAAATCTATCGAAAAACGAAACTATTGCATAACTCGTTTTCAAATATATTTATATATGTTCTTGTAAAAGGCAAGAGACTGCAGTAACTATACACAGAAAAAATATTCGCCAACCGAATTGTTCTAAAGTGTAACAACTGTATTTTCGATTATGATAAAATATTTACGGTTAAGGCAATATAATTGCTAGCATTATCGTCATTCGGTTGGCAATAAATTCGTTAGCCACAATGGATCTGTTTTCTGTGTGTATGGTCGCATAATTCGACCTAGTCCGCTTATAAAAATTTGATCAGATGTTAACTTTTTAATATCTACAACACCTCTCAAATTTGCTTTATGCTTAATATCTATATCCGGATATGGCCTCCACAAAATTGGATCCAGAACCCTCTCTCGAAACCCATGGTAGTGGGTATCGTATAGTTGGGCTAGAATGACAAAAATTTTATTACTTGGTTCCTTTTTTTGATTTCAAATAACAAAAATGCCCTAATTTGTTTACGCAACCAATGAGATTTTCTTACTAAATTTGATATTAAATTTTTTTATCAAATAAATTTATAATGGAAAATATTATTAAGTGGTTTTTGCACAATCTCTTGGATTACAAAGGCTCAAAAAAAAAACAAAAGAAATTCTAGACCGTTGGACCAAAATATTATTTTATATAGATCTTCGGTGCATTTTTGGGAAATCTTAACCAGAAAATGTAAAAAAATATATAAAAATAAAACCACCCACAAATATGAGATACATTGAGGACCATAAGGTTCTAAAAAATATCGGCCTGAGGTAAGCAAATGCAAAAAATCCATATAGAAATTTGAATGTTTGAAGGACGAATGCTGTTAAGTTGGTGAAAAGTGGGGTATGCCCAGAAATATTTTATATTATAACAAAAATAATTTTTTTATAAGAAAAGAAAAATATTTAATAAAAAAAAAAAAAACATAAATAAGATGAAATCTATAATAACAATAGGCCAGGTGAATTTTTGTGATCGATGTAAGTTTGTTAGTTTTACCTCGACTTGGACCAGACATTCCTCATTTGAAAGGTACTTCGTTTGAGCTATCCACCAGATTTACAGATTTTTACATCTTTTTTTTTTTGACTAAAATGCATTGCTACTAACACATTTATAAAATAATGCAATGTTGTGAGTGTGTTTATTAAATTTGTTAATGCGTTTGCAGATATTGTATATCAAAAGCCCTGTGTTGAATTTATAAACAATTTTGAACATAAACCAATAAGGATAATAACGACAATAATGCAATCGATATTTAAAGTGTTAAAATGTGATTCGGCTACAATTGATTAGCATACCTTTAGGGTTTTATAAAATAACTTATTGGATGAAAAAATAAAATTTCCTAGGATTTGCACTTGAATTTCAAGGGCTGGGCTCTGCTATAACATACAAATATGTTGAAACCTCCAGATCCGCTGCATCTTTTCCGCCGCGTGTAGATATATTTCGTCATTTACAATTTACTTGTATCCAATTCGAGTTAAGTTATCTTTTATTACATGAACTGGACCCATCTTTGGCCCGAAAAGCAATTCCATACCGTAATTTAGCCACTGCTAAACTTAGCAGTTTAATTTGTGTATATTGAGAATAGTTTTTTTTTTTATCATTTGGTCATCGTATAATATTCTTAAGTTATCCAATTCCGCCTTAACCCGTTCTTGAAATCTTTAGCAAAATTTCTTCAATGGACGATAACTGGATAAAATTTAAAAAATCGTCCTCTGCCTAATTCCCGCATAGGCGCTGAGGCCAATCAATTTAAATTGATTCCAGCAACAGAAATTCGAGTGCAATTTCTAGGCAGCTTTATATTTCAACTTAGCCAATTCAAAAACCAACACTTTCATGGTTTATTATTATTGTGAATGAAGAGAACAAACTTACTAACAAACACATTAACAAATTTAATAAAACACACATAGCATATATATAATTTTATGGATTGTTAGTAGCAACTTTAAATATAATTTAATCAAAATAAAGGAAAAAATTTAAAAATCTGTAAGTCCGGTGAACAGATAAAAATAAATACCATTCAAATAATATACGTTTGGTCAAAATCGGGATAAAACAGTAGAACAAAACATTGGTCACAAGAAATCTCCTAGCCAATTAATATTACAGATGAAATCCTGATCCGTATAAAAACTCAAGTTTATATAGCGACGTTCGTGTCCCCGTTAGTCTTTTAAAATTATGTTCATTCATAAAATATACCATTTACCTGGGTAAACTTAGAACAAATTGTTTGCCACAATTTCGGGCAAGTTTTTGTTGGAAATGAGGTAGCTTCATTGTGCGAAGATTTGGCCTGATATATGGAGACACCTATGAAGGATGCTCATAATTTAAAAATGCTTAGGTTTTTTGTATTTAATTTTCAAAAATTTTATTTAAATTTATTATAAATATTGTAAATGTAAAACCAAGGTAGAGATTTTCGGCATATTCGAAATTAAAACTCTTGTTATAACCTAATGAATTAAAACTCTTGTTATAATAACGAATAAGTAACTGTTCTTAATATTAAAATGATGAAATCATTTTTGGATTCAGCGCCCATAAAAAAACATTTATTACGAATTTCAACATAACTGCAGGCAATGTCGATTGAAGTCCTCACACCACAGTATGGTTGATATATTGCCAATTTGTTTATCTACAACCCTTCTCCAATATAAGTGATTAGGGAGTTTTATTGCCAATCAAACCCTTTGTTGCTTAATATAAACTAGCAGAGCCCAGCTCTCGAAATTCGAGTGCAAATTTAATTTTTCCAATTTTATTAATCTATATATATATCTGTGGTCACAAGCGATTACCGCCTAAGTCGACTTAAGAACGATTTGAGTTGTGTATGCTATCATATTCTACTAAAAATGCTTTGTATTTACTTGCAATCCCCATTTCTCTAACATTTTTTAATAAAAAGTTATTAATGAAAACATAC
This sequence comes from Cordilura impudica, assembly GCA_963682025.1. Lineage (NCBI taxonomy): Eukaryota > Metazoa > Arthropoda > Insecta > Diptera > Scathophagidae > Cordilura > Cordilura impudica. The sequence goes on along the minus strand of OY821518.1, from coordinate 35,907,868 downwards.
TGACCTAAGTCGTAATGAAGCCTCTTTACAGTTATATAAAAAGACATTTTTCTCGAAAGCATGGTATTCGACGATTTCCGTTATCTTTGCTATCATGTTCCACTAAAAACGCTTTATATTTACATGGAATCCCCATTGAAAACATTCTGACCTGAGTCATAATGAAGCCCCATTACATTTATATAAAAAATTATTTTTCTCAAAAGCATGATTTTCGACTTAGGCGGTTAATGATTGTGACCACAGATATATACATATATATATAGATATAAAGTTTAAATAAAATTCATGAAATTGTCAATTTCTAAATTAAATTCATTAAACTTAAATATAAATATTTGCTGAACACACAGAAGTTTTATAAATGGGTTAGTTAATAAAAAAATTTACAACAGGCTACAGGTATGCTAATCAATTTTAGCCAATTCACAGGGCTTTTGATAAACAATTTTTGCAAGCACATTAACAAATTTATTGAAAATACCCACAGCACTGTATATGCTATATATATGTGTTGGTAGCAACTTAAAATGCTCATTACTTAAAAAAATTTACCCGATGGTGCACATTACTACAGATGGTGCACATGTGCAAAGAAATGCCTTTCAAATGGTATATTTTTTTCAAAATCGGTTGATTGCTAAAAGTGTAGAAGAGGTCACAAAAAATCTCCTTGCCTATTAATATTACAGATGTGTTTAATTTAAGAAACTAAAATTATTTAGTTTTTTTAACTCTTATTGTATTAAAACGTATACTGAAATTTAGGAAAAATAATGAACCCTTTCTATTCAATATTTCATGCGGCTGGAGCATCATAATTTATCATAAACAGTAGTACTTAAGGTAATTAAGGTAACCAAACATGACTCATTATTTGATAAAGGCGTTAAGTTATTTGATAAAGGCGTTCAGAATCGTGAGTTTAACCAAACTAAGTTTAACTGGAATACCAAAAACTCGTTCTAAATGTGATATTAATTACGCGGTCCAAAAATTATTGTAAAATAAATTTTCAATCTCACTTAAATCACTCCCAAGTGAACTTCTCATAACAGAATGGAAATTTGTCCTCAAAAAATAACTGCTAAATCCGTTCAAAGTATATTCAAAAATTTAGAAAAAAACGCAAAATTTTAGAAAAATAGAATAGAAAATAGAAGATTTAAAAGGTTTTTTTTATTAGTCCATGTAATTAAAGTTCTTAATAAGATCTCAATATAAGAGAAAAAAAATTTATCGATATTGAAAAGCAAAAACAAAAAATTCTGACGTAACTAAAACACTCACTATTTATTTATGCTCTTCCTGTAATCCATATTGTTTCTTTAAAGAGCAAATTTAAAATCATTGCATAACGTTCTCTTAAAATTAATGTTGTCTTTTTAGAGAGAAAAAAAAAAAAAAAACAACTGTTATACAAACAGTCATCACAAAATAGAAAATAGCACAACTTAAATTACAAAAACAAATATCTCATCACATTATCTTTAATATTACTTTCGTTTGTTTTTTTTTTTTTTTTTTTTTTGTTTCACTTACTCCATATACAGCTCAGATTTGGGAGCAAAATCAAAAATTAAACGGCGATTACCCAAAAAACTAGTTGAATTGCTGCTGAACATATTGGCGTCTTTTTTTTTTGTTGTTTTTCTGAGTTTTTCTTTATAAAAAAATACCTCGTATTTATTTGAATTTTTTAATTTTACAAAATGTCAATGTATAAAATAATAAATATACACAATTATTCAATAAATTAAATTTGGCACGTTTCACAATTAAATTAAATCAGGTTTTGTTTTTTTTTATATATTTTTCACGCAATATATGAGAGTTTTAAATTAAACCAAAATCAAATAAATAAAATTTTACGTTTAACACTTGACAGTGGGGTCACAATAAACGTTAAAAGTTTTTAGTTTTTGTTGTTCTTTTTTTTTTTAGTAAAAAGTCCACAATTTATTTATACACTGTGCACTGGAAGACAATTAATTCATATATAAAAAAAAATTATTAAAAAAATGAATCGAGGTAAAATAAAAGAAATTCAGGACGACGGAAAAAAACAGGAGAGTTTAAACTCGACTGGACTTTCAATGACAACGGCCGACTTTGAAATGAACGAGTATACGAAAGAAAGAAAATTAAAAGTTTAATAATAACACTCGTACTTTCGTTAAGTTTTGGTCTGGACAATAACAATTTTAAATAAAAAACCGTTAGGAATTATCTCTGTTGAAGAATAACAAAATTTAAGAAGTTAATCACAAACTTAACCCATAAGGGACCATCGGCATTAACATAAGGCGCAGAAAATTTGTTGGCATTTTTTTACGTACATACATACATACTTATACTGGTGAAATAATTAGTATGTATTTTAAAGCAATTTTTTTATAATCCTGATATTGGTTTTTAAAACAAAAGTCGTTTTCGTAATGTACAAAACTTTAAAATACCACATTTTAGAATTTTTAAGCGCATTCAAACTACAAATTTGATGTGATAAAAAAAATGTGTGAAACATATACATATATGCCGTCCGCTAGTCTATACAAATGTAAAAATCTCTATAAAAAATATTTCTTTAGAGACTTTTAAAATTTTGTGAGTATATGGCCTAAAATTGTTTTAGTGTTTGATTACTAGGATCTTACAAGATTTTAAATCAAAATTTATATCATAAGTGCGTTTCAGCTTATGATTTCTTAGGAGAAATGAGGAAATTTGAAAAATAGAATTTTCTTACTCATTTTAGAATGGGTTATGGTTCTATATATGTACTTATATGGACATTCACATATGTAAGAATGTTTATTATTTATTTGGTTATTTATTAATTTTATATTTATTATTTATTATTATAAAGAAATAAATATTTTTTGTGTTTATTTATGTATTTATTTGTTATTATTATTTTATTTTTATTTTTATGTTAATGCCAATTCATATTGGTTATAACTTTTTTTTATTACTTTAAACTTTAAATATATTATTTTGAAATGATTTAACGAGTAAAATTATATTAATGCTTCAACGGACACATATTTTCATACGAACAAAAAACTATTTAGTGCCTTCTACATAATACTATCCACTAGGATGGAGCGACATAGCATTATTCTCAAATTTTAAGCCAAGCAGTGTTCATTTGCAATTATTTCTATTTTATATGAAGTTTCAGATAATTGAATAACTTTAGTTCAGAGATTGCAACAAAAAAATTATTAAAATATTTTTATTAGGTTCCGTAGGAATCTTGGAATTGATTTTAAATTTCCCGATAAGCTAGAGACTTGAAATTTTCAACGTAGCTCAGAACAATGCAATATTATATCAATTTTTTTTGTGTGGTACCGCCCACTAAAAATTAAATACTTTTTAAAAATGAAATACTTTTTAAAGTAACTTCCATATAAGCTAGAGACTTGAAATTTTCAACATAGCTTAGAACTGGATGACAATGGAATATTATATCAATTTTTTTTTATTAGCAATGTTAACGAATTTTGGTATATTGATGCATTCATTCGTTTCCAACATTTTTCCTAAATGTGGTTGGCGTTGGACATCGGGACGTGGCCCCGCCCATACAATTCCAACTTTAGGAATGCTTTATCTCGGCTAATTTTACAGCAATATAAATAAAATTTTGTATAAAAGCGTTAATAGCCGTTTCCTACATTCCTGTCATATGTGGTATGATGTAACTCCCCACATTCAAACTCACTACGCTGAAACTTACCACACTCAAACCCACCACACTCAACTCACCACACTCAAACTCAACATATTCAAACCCACCACACACCAAATCACCACACGCAAACTCACCACACTCAAAACTCACCCCAGTAAAACTCATCGCACGCAAACTCAACTCATTCAAACTCACCACACTCCAACTGTCCGGCAAGAAACCATGCAATGAAGAGGCATTGAAGCAGATGGAGAGAATGCGACAACTTATAGCATAAGACTGCAATATTCACCCCTGTTCTTGAAACCACTATCACAAAAAAACTCGTAAATGAAAAAATTCTTAAATTTACGATTTTTTTGCTGTTCTATGATTTCAATAAGAATTTTTTTTCTTGCTTTAATTCACATAGAAAAGGTTTTGTGAAATCAAAACAAATGCCCTTTTTTTCTACTAAACAGCTCTTAAGAGATTAAAAAAACAATTGATATATAAATTCTAACATGTTTTTTATTGAACCTTGTTATTATTTTAAAAAATTAGACATTGATTTTATGAAAAAAAAAAACTATTTAAAAAACGTCTACATTTTGCTTTGATTTAAAAAAAACTCGTAATCAGTAGTCAATGTTAATAAAACACATTTTTGAAGATGATGTTGTTCTATAACTATAATAGAAACTTATTTGCACAATCGATTTTCCATTATAATTTTTTCAATTATAACATAGATTCTTTATTTACTAATTATTACGAATAAAGGACTTTAAAATAATATTTTACTCAACCAAAACTTTGTTTATGTTCGAAACAGTAGTGATGCCAGTCAAATCCAATTTATTTGAATTTCGAATTTTCTTTGGTGATGCCTTACTTATTTCAAAAAGAGAAGTCATTCTTAATTGAATGAAATTGAAGAACAAAAACAATTAAATGAACAAGTAAAATGTTATTTTAAAAGAAAATATTATTTTTTTTTACTTTCTTTATAATCTTAAGAAAAAACATGCGAAAACTACTTAAGGTTTTTTTGTGAAAGTGACTAAAGAACCTTATGGCACCTCGGTTTCTAGATAACATATGCTTCTGAAGCAAAATCATATGTTTCATGTCATTTGACAATAAAAAATACGATTTCGAAAATTACTTCGAAAATATAAAACTTGTGTTTTCAAGAAACCCAAAATTTCAATTTCATGTTATTTCAAATTCATTCTTATTCAAATAACAACGTTTCAAAAACAGGGCTGATTATTAATATAATTTAATTGAAATATAAATTTTTAAAAACTTAATTTTGCTAGCTTCTTTATTTTATATTTTAGGAGAAATCAGGAGATTGATAGTTAGATATAACAATTTTCTATTTGGGATATAATCAGCTGAAAGTAACCTGAAATTTACGTTTCTCTGTTATATGCTCATCAAAATGTTTAAAATCAGTTGAAAAATTTTACACACACAAAACTAAAAATCTGAAATTAATTACTAAGTAAAAGAAAATAAAAATTTTAATATTCAACGTTTTTAAAACGAACTAAAAAGTATAAAATAATTTTTCATTACCATAAACAGAATTCGAAACCAATATAGGTAGTCCTGATAATGTTTGATTGTGAATTTTTTATAGACGGAAATGCTAGTAAGATTTAAAAATAAAAACGTTGGGTGCAAACTGATAGTAGAGAGTTGTTGTGTTAAGAAAACAGTTCATATAATTTTCAGTCCAATAAAATTCTACGTAAGTGATTTAGTAGTCGAACTTAAGGCTTTCAAAGCATAAATGACTAGAATTCATCAATAAGATAGTTGGGAACGAAACATAAAACATGCAGCAAAATTCTAACTGCGGTTAAATTTTAATCTACATTTTAGTTGAAACAAGTTTAGATCAAAGAATAGACGGTACAATCAAATTTTAGTGACTTATGTGAACTATTCACGCATCAATTATCCAATATATGCGCATACGCACATGCTTTTAATCTTCTTGAAAATCCAGAAGAAGTTGTTGAACAAGACCTTGTTCAACTTTTACAATGTATGCGCCCAACGTTTTTAGTTTTAAATCTTACTAGTATTTCCGTATATTAAAAATTCACAATCAAACATTATCAGGACCATCTATATTGGTTTCGAAATCTGTTATGGCAATGAAAAATTATTTTATACTTTTTAGTCTGTTTTAACAACGTTTAATATTAAAATTTTTTTTACTTAGCAATTAGTTTTTAAAATACAATTGTTTTTTAAACTCGTTAATTAACTCGTACTCTCTGTATGTCTGTCTGTCTGTCATATCATGGGGCAAACCCATTCCCCCTCATCCAAGTGATCTAAGACTTGGCCCATGGTCTTCTTGTGACTATTGATTAATTTTAAAATAGTCACGCACAGTCAGGGAGAGATTGTGGGTGAGATTATTTGATGCAGTAGTTAATCCTCTCCACACTTTTTATCAGAATTCTACAATATTTCGGTAATCTATTTGTATGAGAGACTTTAAAATATATAAAATTATATTTTTGAAAAATTTTTTCTTAAATGAGCTCAAACTTCTATGGATTGCATTTTTTCATACATTTGTCTGGAAAGTTCTCGAGCTTTTTCGAGTAGTAAATTGCCTACAGAGTACGGCGGTCTGTTAAAATATTCCTGCTACAGATTAAAAAGTATATCTGTTATACTAAATAATTACACTATGTCAAAAAAAAAGAATATTACAAAATATATGTTATGTACTGTAACATAATTTAATTTTTCTAATTTATTTATTTTTTTTTTTAAAATTTGGGATTGTTGGGATTCCCCACCGATTTTATTATAACTTGAGGAAAATTTGACCAATTTTGATATAAAAATATAAACATTTTTTTATTTAAGTTACCTCTAAGTTATGCTTACTTTTTTTATGCCCTCCACACCCCTGTGCAGAGGAGAGATATCAGTTTATTATTCTGCTTGTAACGCATCGAAAAATGCATTCCAACCCCATAAAGTGTATATATTATTGATCCTCGAGTCGATATAGCGATGTCCGTTGGTCCGTCCGTCCGTCTGTTCATATGTCCGTCTGTTGAAATCACGCTCGTTCAAAAAATGAACCATGCACCTGCATAAAATTATAACAGTATTATTTTTCGTGATTTCGAGCAGGTAACTAGTAAAAATGGGGCAAATCGATTGTCACTGTGCCAAGATATATCCAAGAATATGAAGACACCTCTAGCAAGTGTTAGAAATACAGTGTGTTTGATCTAATAATTTAGTATTAAGTATAACAATTTGCTTACACTTTTTTAAATACTTTGTTTACATTTGTTGTAATAATTCCAGATATTAATGTAAACGAAAACCCATACAACAACATACGTCACTGCCGAATTTAACGGCCTTGTTTTATATGCTCAAAATTAAATGATGAACAGTTTTTTTTTTACCAAAATTTACATATTTTCCCATTACTAAGATACAATTTTAACTACTTTAAAATAAATCAGGTCACATTAGCTCTCCAAAAATATAACGAGGGAAAATATCTGGCCAAGTGTATTATAAATAAAATGAAATGTTTTTATTTTAAATTTAAATTAAGCTAGGAGGGCCTACATATTTATAATGCAAATAAAGGGTGTTTTTTCCTGTTAAACTTTTCCCAACGTTTTGTCAATTTTTTATTGACTTTTTCAAGGGAACGTCTATTTATATATTTTTAAAAGATATTTATTTACAATAAATCTATTTAAAATAAATTTTAAAAGATAAAAAAAATTTTTTATATTTTAAAAATTCATAAAAGATCTAAATCATAAAACTGCATACCGCACCTGTTCTTCTAAAGTGACTCAACTCAAAGTTTTTCAATTTTCAGTGGTCATATCTATCCACTGTAAAAATCTTACATCGGTTTTTCTAGTCTTTCGTAAAAAAAAATCATGTGAGTCCGATCACAGGGGAGATGTGTAAACATTTAGTAATTAAAGATTTTTTTATGTAATTTTTTAAAATCAAACAGAAAGCGCCATCTACATATGTAGCACTTATAACAAAAACTGTTTCAGCTAATTCAACAACGCTTTGGTATAAAACGTTAAAAATATCCTAATATCAGAGCCCTTGCAGTTGATTGCTATAAGTGATACATAGATGGTACTTTCGGATGAAATTTACAAAATTGCAATTGGAATAGTTTATTATTCCAGTCAGTTTCTGAGCAATATTCGAAAAGAAATGTAAACAATTTTGTGTTGATGTGAAAATGTCAGAATAAAATAAATTGTAAACATTGAAATTTCAATTTTGAAAAAAGTTGTTTGTTTTTTTTAATAAACTAAAAAATAAACTAAAACATTAGATAAATTAAGTGATGTTGTTATTGAATATAACTATAAAATATTTCCGACATTAAACGAAGAAAAATTTCAATTTGTTTTGTAAGAGGAATGTTGTTGAAGGGATGGATCAGGAACAATACATAGTCCCACAGAAATAAAGTGAAAGAAGCTAAAAAAAAACTACAAAATGAACAACCCCAAAACCTGCAACCCATTTTCCTATTTAAAGTTATCTTATTTTCATTCACTATAACTAAATTATTAATAAAAATAAACATATATAGAGTAAATTACAGTGCCTCAAAAAATAATCGAACACCCTTATACAGTTTTTTTAACAGTACAATACAAATCTCACTTAAAGTTTAGATTTTTATAATATATTTCTGAAAAAAAAAGCTATTCTTTATTAAATAATACAAGAAATAATAGTTTCTATAGAATAATAGAAACAAAAAAAAATAATTTTTTTGGGCGACACGGTATTGCATCTTGATTTAATTTATGTATTTTTTTTTTATTAAATTATTTGTTTGGTTTACGCCGTCTGAACCGAGTAAGATGAATATTTTTTACCTACCAAAAGCAATAAACCACCAACTCAACTGATGGTGTGGGTCTAAATCGATTGCATACATGAACAATGTATTTGATACGTAAAGATATGCGTATTTTCTCATTTATTGGACTTAAAAACCTTTTTTCTTATTGTCAGTGGATGTATGTGGGATACTAGAAAACTCGTTTTTCACTTTACATGTGATCATTTAATATTTTTTTTTTGTCCATCTGTGCTTTTATTGTCCAAAAATTGATAATTGGAAAAAAAATCAAATTATTGATTATATAATTTATTTTGAAGAAAAAATATTTGTCCGATTGTTAGTTGGAGGCACTGTATATAAATTATGTTTTCAAAAATATTGTTAAATGTCAGATTTTTTTCGAATTTGTTTGATTAACGGCCATGATTTTTTAAGAGAGCAATTTCGAATATTTATAAATATTCCAGAGAACATTTCCAATATTAAAAAAATATTTCATAAATTTCAGCTCGTTTTACCCCCATCTATTGTCGTATTCTTGAACTAAAACCGTTATGCATCTTGCAATACCTTGATTTTATATGTCTTTGCTAATATAAACGTATTTAAGTGATACATAGATGACGCTTTTCAAAAAGTGGCATAAAAAACAATTTTATATCATAATTTTTTCACCAATACAATCATAAGTCACACACCGATTTGTGTTACAGCTCTCACCGATTTGTGTTACGCTGTTTTTGTGATTTTATTGTGAAATAGAAATTTACCACCCAGCGCGTATAGATGTTTACACATCAAAAATACAGTTGTAAAGCTCTTGTGCTTTTTCAGAATCCACTAAAAAGACATAAATTAAGTTGCACCCAAAAAACTTGTTATTTTTGATGATTACTGAAAAATCGCAAAAACAACTACTGTTATATACTTATTATTCGCAATTCTTTACAATGAAATAACTGTTTTTAAGTTTTACAGTAAATATTAAAAAAAAAAAAATCGTTTTTTGCCTCTACGGAAAATTTGTAAATTTTGAGTTGACTAACTTAAGTGGTACAGGTGCGATATACTGAAATAAAACGAGCCCTATACCAAGAAAATCTATGGCTGAATATTGATTTTATTCTTAGTAAAGTGAAAGCACCTGCTTTTGAGCAGAAATGCGAATTTTTATTTAGTTTTATTGTTTTTATTAATTAATTAAAAAAAGTTAGTTTTCACTATTCATACCACTCGTTTGGCTCAAGTGGTAAGTGAGCTACTCGAGCTTCCAGTTACTCGAAAATTACCAAAGTTTCTGCATTTAAAAACATTTTATCAATTCATGCAAAAAAATCACATTTTGGAATTTTCTTTGAGAAAATTTTCGAAGTGGGTTTAGTTATATGCCAACATCGAAATATTTCATATGTGCATAACTATGATCAAACAGAATGCAATCAATAAAAAAATAGATGATGTTATAAATTTAAAATTTTTTAAAATTCTTTATTATGTAGTGGGAGAGAAGGCATTGGAAAACTTTACAAAATTCTAAATGTGCAAAATGAGTCAAAGATAGGATAATTTAATAGAAAGTCAGTTTAAAAGATGTCAAAAGCTGATACCGAAAGAGGTCTATAACAATCTGAAACCAAACATGGGTGGATGGTATCAAATATTCATCACGGCAGAATTTAATACTCTTGGTATTGACCGTTCAAGTCGTCAAAAACATATTTTTTTTAAGTTTCCATTGTAATGTCATTCATTGTATATAAATATTTTTCTAATTTTCTTTAAATTCGTTCATATAAATTCATATAAAGTTTTTTAAATCAATATCAATACATCCTAATTTGACTCGTGTTAAATTCGAATGAAAAAAAAACGACCCATACAACATCGCTCCAGCCTATTATATATATTTATTTCCTTAAATTCTATCATTTCTCTACAAAAGGATAATCTAAAAATCAAAGTTATCTACTCATAAAATATAATGACTTTATATAAGAAAACAAACATACATAAGCTAATAAAGACAAAATATCAAGACCAAACTAAATAAAATAGAATAAAAGAAAGATGTATGTTTGTTTGTTTGTATGGCAAATAAAACAATAAAGAGAAACACAAAACCCACATAAACCTCAATCTGATACATATGTATGTACGAGTAAGTAAACTAACGGCCCACTCCTTCAATTATTTTGCAAAGTTTAGAGATTTTAAATTTTATCAGAATTCTTTAATATTCAAAACTTATTAAACATTATGAAGCAACTTAAGTTTATTTTGATTAAAATAACAAAACAAAAGAAGTATTAAATTATTGCAATTTTATAAAATATCATAACACAGGGGAGAGAATAATAATGAACAAAAAAAATCCTTTGTTTGAAAATATAAGCAGAACGTTCTAATAAAATAGATTTAATATAAATATAAATTTCTCCCCTCCTACAGTTTGACTAAACTTTAGTTAATACAATATTTGAGAGTAAGATTTCCAACAGAAGTTAAACCACAACGAAATATCAAATAACATCATTACTGCCGTAATCATGAACAAAGTTATCATTAAAAACAACACTATCATGATCTCTTTACAATAAGTAATCACAAATTGTCGTTGTTGCTTTTTATTTTGTTGTTTTTTTTTTTTTTTTTCTAACTTTGTTGCTTCTTTAAAAAAAATAAAAATAAAAAAGCAACACTCTTCTTCTTTGCTTTTGTTATGACATTTTCTTTTTGGTTTTCATTTCATTTTAGATTTTTGCTCTTTGTTTTTATTGTCATCATCTACAACAACAACAACAACAACAATTACCATTAGTCACTTGTCGAATACTTGGGGGAGTTACTGTCTCGACACAATTCACACACCATTCAGAATGGTAATTGGCTTAGTCAAATCTTATTAAATACACAACTCGAAAAAAAAAATATGTATGTTAAACGAAAGCCAAAGTATAAGGAAGGAAGAAAGGACAAAAGGCATCCGATAAAAAGAAGAACAAAAAACAAAAAATATGTATAAACAAACTCATAAACATTCTTACTTTTGACATACAATTGTCACAAAAAATGAGTGCATGTGGGCCACCACACTTTTGTAAATTTTATGAAAATATTTTGGTTACCATAGGCAAAAACTGGGTGGAAGAAAAAAACCAAATAAAATTACACACATAGAAGGGGAAAAACAAAAAAAAAATAAGGGAAAAACTAAATAAATTAATTCCCTTAAGGCATATTATGCAAAAGAAAACCAGACAGTAACAGGATGTGAAACTGAAATAGAAGACAGTCTATGACAAAAACTGTTATTTAGTTGGAAAAACGATCCAGAATCATAAAAAATTTGTTTTAAAAAAATACCAAATTAAATTAGGAATAAAAATAAAATATATCGTAATTTTTCTAATAATCAGTCTATGGTCTGAGTCTAGTTTTTTTTACAATCAAAATTGACTTGATCTCTATACATACCTATGTTTGTTTATGGGTTTGTTTGACATTAATGGGTGGCTAAACCATTGGACCGATCTTCTTAAAAATTTCGCAGTGCGTAAGTTTGTATCGAAAAAGTTAAAAAGGCTATAGTTTTTTATATATATGAAGTGGGCGTGGCACCTCCCAAATATAAAAAAATTTTTACATCACATATCTAGAGCGCTATGTCAGCAAGAGTCCTGAAACTTTGTAGAAGTACATAAATTAGTAATGTGAGAAGTCGGGCTAAAAACGAGCATGATTAACCTAGTGGGCGTGGCACCTCCCATACATGGAAAATACATATCATCATATATCTAGAGTACTATGCGGTCAGAGTCTTGAAACTTCCTGCATGTCAAATGGTTGTTAATGTGAGTAGTCGTACCAATAATAGGCGGGATTGGGTAAGTGGGCGTGGCTTATCCCATACGAAAAACATTATCTGGAGTACTACAAAGCCGACAGTCTTGAAACCAGGTGTGGGTTTACGAATAATGAGTGTGAAAAGTTATGTGAAAAATGGGCATGATCAACCCAGTGGGCGTGGCACCTCCCATACATGGTAAATACATATCATCATATATCTAGAGTAAAATGGTGGGCAGAATCTTGAAACTTTCTGCACATTAATCGTTTGTTAGTGTTAGTAGTCGTTGCAAAAAATGGGCAGAATTAGCTTAGTGGGCGTGGCACCTCCCATACAAAAAAATTTATCTGGAGTACAATAAACCCGACAGTCTTGAAGCCACGTGTGAGTTCACGAATGATAAGTGTGAGAAGTTGTGGGAAAACTGGGCGGCATAAAATCAGTGGGCGTGCCACCTCCCATACAGAGATGCATAAAAATAAGTTATATGGCAAAGCAACGTTTGCCGAGTCAGCTAGTTTTTATTATAAAACCACTTTCCGAATCTATTTAGCATAGGTCGTCCATTGGCATACAACAGGCCTCATTTGCAAAGACATTTTAATAAATTAAGGTCATGTTTCCGACCTAACCTTTATAAAAAATCTCCATCTTTCGTGAACTGCAATTACCATTCGACACAAAAAATATATGCATAAATCGTACATACATATATTTGATTTTTGTTCCTTGACTATGTACATATAATTTTCTAATAATTTTTATGAATTTCTTTAGTATGAATTCATGTAGAAAAACTAAAATTTGGTTTACTTCCATTGGAAGAAATAATTGTAGTCATTACACAACTTTTAGCCAACGAAAATCTTAGATTTTCAAGGGTTTGCTTCATTAGAATTGTAGCAAGAAAAATTGTCCAATCAATTGATCTAAAGATCTGAATATGTTTAAGAACCAAGCATGATTTGTTATTTCCGTTTTTAGAGTAAATACAGCAAGCAACCAGAAATTTTTTTTAAATAATAAACGTTTCATATCGCCGCTTTTGGATACACTGCGGTATAATATAGCCGTATAATTCATTTTATCGAATTTTTAAATTTACACAAAAAATGAGAAAAGGCTGTTTATGGCATCCGAAAGAGCATTAAAATTAATAAGAGGAGCGATATCAAGTATTTATAAAGCATTATAACAATTATTTTTTGATGTGTAAACATCTATACGCGCAGGGGAGCTGACAGATAACGCTTTGTGACTTATGATTGTATTGGTGAAAAAATTATGATATAAAATTGTTTTTTTATGCCACTTTTTTAAAAGCGTCATCTATGTATCACTCATATACGTTTATATTGGAATATTTTTAACGTTTTACAGCAAAGGATTGTTGAATTAGCTGAAACAGTTTTTGCTATAAGTGATACATAGATGACGCTTTCTGTTTGATTTTAAAAAATGACATAAAAAAATCTTTAATTACTAGATATTTACACATCTGCCCTGTGATCGGACTCACATGATTTTTTTTTGTTGGCTGGTGCGAAATTGTAAACGCACTACTGAAAAAAAAAAAACAAAAAAGGTAACGGTTCAGTGAGCTATCTTATACATATGTATATTAAAAAAATTTATGAAAACTAAAGTCAGTCCATCTGTCCGTTCTATCCCGCGGATTTTCTTAATTTTTTTTACGAAAGGTATTTAGATACAGATTTCTCATCAATCATTGAAATTTACTCAACTCTCACCTTACTCAAGTTATACTCAAACGCTATTCTTCCCTGTACCTTTCTTATGGAACACATTCACTCAAGAAATTCGTATGCTCATAGCTCCTCCAATGAATGGATCTTGATGGTTTCACTCTCAGAACACTCAGCGGATCAAGTTCTTTCTTTTAACTGTTTAAATTCGCAGAGTTTGAGGAAAGTTATGCGTGCACAATCAACTTTACATAATGCAGCACGAAAGTTAACGTACAGATTGAGGAAAGTCATGCGTGCACAATCAACTTTACAATAGCGTTTTATATTACCATCACGACAACAAAAAGTGTTGAATTGTGAATTGGCTAAACTTGATTAGCATACCTTTAGGGTCTTATGAAATAATTTATTAAATGGAAAAAAAAAATTGCACTCGAATTTCGAGGGCTGGAATCTTCTAGTTTTTTATTACTTTTGCTTTTGTTTCTTGTTTTAACTATAATTTGCTTATTATATATTAGACATTTTAACGAAATGCCACTCGATTGTTATTTGTCCGATGTTGGAAAGGCAAAATTCCTGCTTCTGAGGAAGTTTTCACGAAATTGCTTTGAGATTACCCTGGTCTAGTAAGATAGTCCAAACTGCTTTAAGAGCGCTTTTAACAGCGGCCAAATAAAAAAAAATTTTTGAAGAAAATCCAAGTTTTCAGTATGAAGTAAACGCAAGATTGTCACAAGCGCCAGCAACTCAACGAAAACAACGAAGTAAATAGTTCATGAATGTGGTCTTAGTGGATACCGATGGACAGTAAATCAAGTACGAAAATAGTCTTCAGTAATTCGGCACAAAGATCACGTTTGCTTTTTGGTACAAAATAATATGAGTACGGACTGGAATATGTCAAATATATTTTTGTAAAAATATTTTTCTGATGAAAAAAGTTTAACTAAACGTTCCGGATGGTTTCAATTCGTACTTGAGAGATTTAAGTAAGGAACCACGATATTTTTCAAAAGAAATTTTGGAGGTTGGTCTCAGATGGTTTGGAGTATATCCTGTGTTAATGTTATGCTAGTTTCAGCTTTCTCGAGTATCAAAATAAATGCAACAAAACACATAAATCTCCTCCACACAACTCTAAAATAATTCTTTGAACAAAATCGTGAAAAAAAATATGACCTCACAGAAAGATAATTCCGCTGTTCTTACCAGTAACCAGACTCGCATCCAGTTAGCGTCACACAATATACCTTTACTGCAATGGCGAGCCGTTTCTCCTGACCAGAATTCCATGGAAAACATTTGGCGAATCATGATAAGCAAAATTTTTGTTGGCAATAAACAATACGATTGAGGAACTCAAAGCTGTGGTAGTTAAAGATTGGAAGACATTCACACATGATGTTCGTTTAAACCATATAAATATTGAGCTCATGCTCAACAATAGTGTTTCTACTCAATATTAGTTTGAAAATAGTTTTTACTTTTAATTAAAAATGTTTTTATTTTAATTTTAATATTAATCTATACATTAATACGTGAAGGTAAATTTTTAGTTCCCTTTTTAAGCAATATGCGGGCACGGAGGAGTGTGAATATTTGCAAAGTTTTAGCTCATATGGAGGAGAAGGTGAGAATGGTAAAATTTATGTTTAATCTCTCTTAAAAATATAATAAATTAAATAAAATAAAATAAAAATAATAAAATTAAAAATTAAAAAAACTTTAGTTTTATTTTAATTATATGACCTTAAACCGAATTAAAACAACACTAAATAAAATAAAATATTTATAATAATTCGTTACATCCTGTTAATGAGAATGTTTTAAATTGTATATGACATGCCGTGTGTTGAATTGTGAATTGCTTAAATTGATTAGCATACTTTTAGGTTCATTTAAGTATTCATAAATTTTTAAATTGAATAATAATAATAATTTAATTGAATAATATTTTCTAGAATTTTCACTCGAATTTCGAGTGCTGGGCTATATTAGTTTTTATAATTGCGCCTAAAATTTTGCACTATGAGAATCCCACCAACGAGAGTCCCAAAAACGCGAAAGCAAAACTTATTTTATTACAAAGTTACAACTACAGAATTATTTGGTTACCCTTGCAGAAATTCTGCATATAGATCCGAATTTTTGCCACAGTTATCGAGTATTTTCGTTGTTAATTGTGTAACGCTGTACGTATGTTTTCTAATTTAAGCATACAAAAAAAAAACCGAAACCGAAAAACTCAATAAAAATTTTTAGAAGTCGAAAATTGCAAAAACGCAGAATCATAAAAACGCTAAAACGCAAAAATGCGAATAATGCATAAACTCATAAACGCAAATTCGCGAATTCCAAAAGCGCCAAAACACAAAAGAAAAAGCCCGAAAATGCAAACATCCATAAACGCAAAAATCGGAAAACTGTAAAATCGCCAAAATGCAAAATTGCCAAAACGCAAAAATGCAAGTAGTGTAAAATTGCAAAACACTAAAAATTGCAAAAAGGAAATTTTAAAAAATCGTAAAAACTCAAATCGCCGAAATGCAATTCAAAATGCATATATTGCAAAATTACAGATAATTAGAAACTGCAAAAACCAAAAATTACATAATCCCAAAAACAAAAAATCGTAAAAACGTAAAAAGGAAAATGTTGCAAAAATACAAAAACTAAAAAATTTGTATCCCAGGAACACAAAGGCGCAGAATGGCAATGTAAAATCGTAAAATTATCAAAATCAAAGATCGAAATATTTCAAAAACAAAATTCTAAAAAGGTAAAAAGCAAAAGAGCAAAACGCGAAAACATTTTTTTAAATGTACAGAAATTCGATTAAACACTCATAGTTTATTTAAGAAGTTACACATAAGGACCCTGTTAGTACTGCAAAGTCACTTTTCACAGAGAATAAGCGCGGCATTTGGAGAAATTGTAATTTCGTGATTTTATAACGGGCTTTAACCATTTTACGGTAGAAAAATATTGTGAATTTTAAATCTTTAATTTAGTTGTTTGTGCAATTTTATTATGTTTAATATATATTTTAAAAATCGCTTGAAAAAATATTCTTCTCATCACTTGGATCAAAACGCATTACTTGCTTTTCAATTTACTAAAAATAAATTGAAAATTAAAAAAAAAAATCACTTCGTATTAGAAAAAATCACATCGAGCAATTGGACAGAACAGAAACAACAATGTAAAAAAGTTTATGGCAATTTAGTTAAAAGAAAAAATAAGACAAATTAGTTCCTAATCTATATATTAATACTTGAAGGTAAACCTTTCGACTCCTTTTTAAGCAAAATGCGCGCACGAAGGAGTGTGAAATTTGGGATAGTTATAGTTATTATCGAGGAGAAGTGTAGAATGATAAAATTTATAAATAATATAAAATATTTTTAATAAATAATTTCATAAGAACCTACAGGTATGCTATCCAATTTAAGACAATTCATAATCAATTGCCTATGCATTTATTATTGACGGTTTAAAAAAGAGGGTACGTTTTAGTCGCCCTCTGTTGAATTGTGAATTGCCTTAAATTGATAAGCATACCTTTAAGCTGTTATAAAATTATTTATTAATAATACCATTTATATTTGTTCTAAAATATTTATAAAGAAATTAAAATTATTTTATTTCAAATTCAAAATTTAATGAATTTTATTTAAATATTCATAAATTTTTTATATAGATTAAAAACATTGAAAGAAAAAAATTTAATGAAGTAATAAACTATCCTAAAATTTGCTCTGAATTTCAGGTGGTGAGCTGGTAGCTAGTAGTAGCTATTACATTTATATGGAGAATTGACAATACACTATGATAGCCGCATCAAATTTTCCAGCAGTTTTTATACTTAGATCATAAATAATCTCAAAGAATTTTTTTAAAATAAATTTCATAGTGCAAAATTTTAGGCGCAATTATAAAAACTACTATAGCCCAGCACTCGAAATTCGAGTGAAAATTCTAGAAACTATTTTTTCATTCCATTTAAAAATTTATGCATATATAAATGAGCCTAAAAGTATGCTAATCAATTTTAACAGTTCATAATTCAACAGAGGGCATGTCATAAACAATTTAAATCATTCTCATTAATAGGATGTAACGAATTATTAGAAATATTTTATTTTATTTAATTTAATATATTTTTAAGACAAATTAAACATAAGTTTTATCATTCTCACCTTCTCCTCCATATGAGCTAGTATAACTATGCCAATTTTCACACTCCTCCGTGCCCGCATATTGCGCAAATAGGGAACTAAAAATTTACCTTCACGTCTTAATATATAGACTAATATTAAAATTTAAATAAAAACATTTTTATTAATATCAGTTTTTTGTCGACCTTTTTTTATTGTATTTTTTTTTTTTTTTTGATATATTTAGAAATTCTTCTAATGGACTTTTAAGGTCATAATCAATGTAAATAAAATATTGTTTATTTAATTATTTCATCCTACGTTTCATTGCGATTTTTCCCAACTTCTTCAGGGATATTATAATTTATGAGATATATAATCTTTTTGTCAATTTTTCACATTTAATATTAAAACATTTTTCCTTGTTTTTCGACGACATAACGACATAAAACACATAATTGAATAATAATAATTGTAAAAATAATCAAAAGGTAAATATCACAGTATAATTTTTTTCTTTATTAAAAGTCAAAAGCACTTTTAAACTAATAGTGAATAGGGCCGCCATTGTTGAGCTTGAGCTCAATATGTATAAGGTTGCTCAAAGTTTAAACCAACATCATGTGGGATTGTCTTCAAAATTTCAATTACCCCAGCTTTGAGGTGCTCGATCATATTGCTTACTGCCACCAAAGATTTTGAGTATCAGATGTTTGCCATAGAATTCTGCTCAGGAGAGATGCTCGCCAATGCAGTTTAGGTATATTGTGGGAATCTAACTGCATGCGAGTCTGGTTACTGCTGAGAAGTCATATTTTTTCACGATTTTTAGAAAAAAATGTGTGAGAAGACTTGTATGTTCTGTTGACTTTATTTTTATACTCGAGAAAGCTGACTCTAGCATAACACTAACACAGTATACACTCCAAAACATTAAGAGACCCACCTCCAAAATTTATTTTTGAAAAATATCGCGGTTCCTTACTTAAATCTCTCAAGTGCAAATTGTAACCATCTGCATCTTGTAGCTAAAATTTTCCCAAAAATATGTTGAACATATTCCAGTCCGTACTCATATTATTTTGTACCAAAAAGCAAACGTGATCTTTGTGCCGAATTACTGAAGACTATTTTCGTACTTGATTTACTGTCCATCGGTATCCACTAAGACCACATTCATGTCTATGAAATTTATTTTGTAATGTTAACGTGTTTTTGAGATAAAACTTCGAATTAGCTGAAATATTTCCCTTAAAACCCTCTTCAAACCCTTACAAATTATTTCAAATAAAAAAAAATATATTTATTTTTATTTCTTTTTTTTTTTTAATTTGTTAATTTTTTAGTGTTATTCAAAGGTAAAATATTGGACTCATAGTTTGCAAGATCAAGATTTTGGAATTCTCGGCTCAAGTACATCTAATAATTAACTGGCAACCCCTACGATTATAGTGCTCAAAATGTTAATCGTTTAATTGCTTTTCCTTTTATGTTTCCTTAACAGGCAGGCACAATTTTTTTAAAGAAATTTTTTATATATTTTTTTTTGTTCCCCACATTCATATAGGGCATACAAAATCTTCATCACAGTCGATTCTATATTAAATAATCTCTTACTCACAAAAGGAATAGAAAGTGGACCAGCAATGAATGACTTCACTTTTGTTTGTTTGTTTTTTTTTTGTGTTTCTCTCATGTCATCCTTTTAATCTCTTAAAAAATGAAAGTAAAAATTTCTAGAGATTTCTCTTTTTAACAATTGTATTACCTTAGGCAATGTTATTAAAACTTTTATTTCGTTTTTATGTTTTTGCAACTCATCTGCAATATTGTGTGCTACTACAGACCCTCGTTAAACAAGGGTTTGGAGAATTAAATTCAAACAAAATAAAATTGTAGTCTTTAGTTAGAAATTAAAAAAAAAAAAGAAAATAAAATAGAATCAATAAATTTGGTTATAATAATATGTAACTTACAAGAGATACTTACGTGCAGCTTATATGCAGTATTTATACAAAAATAAATTTTCTTTCAATTGCAGTCTTTATTTTAATGCTAATTTCATTACGTTTAAAGGGATAATATTTTTTTTATTCAATATTTAATCGTTCCCAGGGAAATATGTTTATTCGATGGCAAATTTTTAAGATCTCATAAAGCCGTTAGAGCTGTCTTTGGTGTTTATCTCCCCTTGTCTTTATGTGATTCTTTAATTTAACTTTTCTTTTTTTTGTTTGTTGAATTCTGTGCTAAGCCTTATTTTGAAAACTCTTAATCCCTCTTATTTTCTCTTGAGGTTTTATATGGAAAGTGCATACGTAAGTTTTTCCTACTGTTGGTTTCATTCTATTTTTTTTTAGCATATAAACATAAGTTATTTGCATATTTTTTTGTTGCAAGTTTTGTTTTGATAAGAAATATTATTTAGAGGTCTTTTGGGGGACATACGTTAGTCATTGAAATGGAGGGAATAGAGTATTCTATTAAGCATAAAAACATATTTAAGTAGATGTTTTCTAGGGGAGCAAGTTAATTGAAAATGTTATAATAAAATTATTGCACAACAAGACAAACGAAAGTACAGTTGCAAATTTAGAATCAACTTTACATTTCTGCATCATTGAAATTAAGTTTAAAGTAAAATTCATGTGAAAAGAAATGTAATTAACAGTCATCATTAAATTTCCAAGAACATTTAATAGTCAATGTGATTCGTTTTCAAAGTAATGCAAGCAATAAATTTCAGAACCCAAAGAAAAAAACTTGAATTACTTTTTGATGTTGCATATCTTCCAATTTACTGCCCCATATTAATATCAACGATTGATAATGATATTCATACCAGTTTTTTAACTCATATCGAATTTGCTTTATTGCGCTAACAAACTGTTCTAGTTGTGTCTTCGTCCATTAACATCATCAAAATTGTAATCAGAAACAAATTAAAAAAATCATTTTTATTTTTGCATATCAAAACAAACTTTTAATAGTCACTTGCATGCCGGCTGTTTTATTTTCTCTTTCCTTTATGTTTACTAGAAGTTACAAAAGGGACAAGTGAAAAACTCAAAAGCAATATTTCTAATATTGCCGTTGGTATTTTTTAACACTTTGAGAGCCTAGCTACAATTAGCAGTGACACTTAAAATTTTCAGCAGTATAAAATCTAAGGAATCCTTGATTTTAATAAAATGTTTCTACAAAAAAAAATTATGATCCTGAAAAAACTCAAAATTCTATGGTAATTTTCACATCCAGTTTTGAAATAATTTTCATTAAAAATACGTAGTATACGAAACTACTTTTTTGGAACGGAAATAAAAATTTTAAAGGCAAAATCATATTTTCTTCGTAAAATCCCTTAAACTCTAAGGCTCTATGGACAATCCTCAGATTCTAGTCATTTCCTCCACACAAAAACCCTTAGATTTTCAAATATTTATCATCAAAATTGTATTGTATACCTGTCGTTTTTTAATTAAGATAAAATTGTTCGGTCGAGCTCAAGGTCATATTTTGAAAACTTTCTGTTTTTTGTTTTTGTTTTTCCAATAGCAACCTCACCTATTGACGATGGTGGAGACATAAAGATAGTTTTAATATTTTTCTGTTAATCTTTTATATAAATCTTTGAGGATGCTATTCGATTAATAGCAATGTATTGGAAAACCAAAAATAAAGAAACAATTTTTCAAAGTATAACCTCGACGAAATAATATTTTCTTAAGTATTCAGATTCTTATAGAAAAGATCTCAGTTTCTAACATTACATTAACTTTCAGGCTCAGAGGCAATTTCTCATAACAAGAATTCTCAGACAATTTTTCGCATAAAAGCACTCAGCATCGCGAAATTTTTTAGTTCAAAAACCTTAAACTTTTGAAGTAGCTTTTTTAAAAATACACTGAGTTTTGTTACTTATGAAAATATCCTCAGATTCTGAGATATTTTTCGGACAGAAAAACCCTCAGATTCTGTGACATTTTTCTCGTGCAAAATCTTTTGAAACATTTTCAAATTCTAAAGCACTTCTTCTATAGAAAGATATTCACTTTTTGAGCTATATTTCCTATTGAAGAAAACCGTCGATTTTCAATCATTGTTTTGTAGAGAAGACCTCTCAGATTCTAAGTCATTTTCATACAGAAAAACATCTTCTTGAGGAAAACCCTTAGTTTCTAACACTTTTTTCCTATATAGAATGTGACGCAATTTTGCCTTAAGAAAACAACAGATTCTGAAAAACACTTAGTGCTCAGGCGAAGAATTAACTTTTTTCACAACTTAAAATGTTCTATATTAATTTCCATGGGTGTTATGGAAAGATGACTGTTTTGCACCCACTCTCTAACATGTCTTTTTACATACCGAAATATTAACTTATATTAAAAATAATATACAAATGCATATAGTAGCTAGTTGCTATTATTAACCCCCAGAGAAAAGGCCACAACTCAAAATTTTTTGGTCCTTCGAACCGGAATGAATACAATTGTAGAAGACTGAAAGACTGTAGAACTTCATCCCAATCTGTGTCATCTTTCCAAACGTATTGTATGATCACTTATATTAGGAGGCATTTTTCATAAAGAGAAATCGTCAGATTCTGAGAAATTATACAGAAATACCTGCAAATTCTACCGGTTTCTCTAAGAAGATTTTCTCAAAATAAACCTTCAAATTCTGAAGCGTGCATCATATAGAAAAATCATCGGTAACTTTTTTCTCTGAGGAATATTTTCTGAGGTATATTTTCTATTGGAAACCCACAGAGTCTGAGGAGGTTTTTTTAGAGAGGTATTTTTCATACAGAAAAATTCAGTAGATTCTAAGAAATGTTTCGTATGGAATAACCTTCAGATAATGAGTCATTTTGCCCATAGAAGCACCTACCTTTTTGATGGATTTTTTAAGTGATTTCTTGTAAATAAAACCGTTAAATTCTTAGGCTTTTGTCAAACACTAAGGCATTTTTCATTTAGAAACATCCTTAGGTTCTGATAGTTTCTATAAGCAGATTTTCTTTAGAAATGCCTACAAATTCTTATGCATTTTTTGAGTAGAAAAACCATCGGTTTTTACTTATGTTCCCTTTAGAATAACCTTTCGATTCACATTTTCCAGATTCTCTTCTAAAAAACCCTTAAATTCTGATGCAAACTTCCTTTAAGGAAACCATTTGATTCTGGAAAATATTTGCTATAGAAAACCATCAAATTCTGAAACATTCTTCGTAGAGAACAATCATCACTTTTTAAAAGATTTTTCATGCAGAAAAGCTTTCAGTTTCTCAGGCAGTTTTCGTATAGAAAACTTCCCAGGTAATGAGCTTTGTTTTCTAAGAAACTTTGCTTTATTTTTCATTTCAGAAAAATCGGCAGGCTCTGCGGAATGCAGAAAAACCTACAGAATTCGTGAAAATTCTTGCGAAATTCTTCCGGTTAAAAAACTCTAAAATTTGGAAGTACTTTTTTAAAAAATGCTGAGTCGTTTTACATATGAAAATATTCTCAGATATTGGGATATTATCGTTTAGAAAAACCGTCAAATTCTGAGACATTTTTCTCATGCAGAACGTTTTGAAACATTTTGAGTAAAAAAAAAAAAAAAATTGTGAAAAAATCTTTCAAAACTTAAAATATTTGTTCACAGATACATCATCAATTTTTTAGGCATTTTTCCTATTAAAGAAAACCGTAGATTTTTAGTTATTGTTTTATATAGAGAAGAACTCTCAGATTCTGAGTCGTTTTTAATGCAGAAAAGCATTTTTCTTGAGGAAAACCCTCAGATTATAACACATGTTTCCTATAATGAATGTAACGCAAATTTCCTTTAAGAAATCAACAGATTCTGAAAAACGCTTAGTGTTCAGGCAACCAATGAACTTTTTCACAACCTAAAATGTTTTTAAATCAATTTCGAACAGTGTAATGGAAAGATGACTCTTTTGCACTCACTCTCCAATATCTACTCTTACCTCAGGAAGATTAACTTAAAAATATTATCCAAATACATATAGTAGTTAGTTGCTATTATTAACTACAGAGCAGAGGCCACAACTCAACATTTGTTGGTCCTTCGAACCGGAATGAATACCATTGTTGAAGAGTGGAAGGCTGTAGAACCTCATCCCAAACTGTGCCATATTTCCAAACCTGCTGCATGATTAATTAATTCCGGAAGAATTTTTTATAAAGAGAAGTCATCAGATTCTTAGAAATTTTTTGATACAGAAACATCTAAAAATTCGTAGGGTTTCTCTAAGAAGATTTTTTTAAAAAAAGAGACCTTAAAATTCTGAAGCATTTTCTATTGGAGAGGTATTTTTCGTAAAGTAAAATCAGCAGATTCTAAGAAATGGTTCATATGGAATAATCTTCAGATAGTGAGTCATTTTATCTAAGGAAGCTCCCGCTAATTTTGAGGGTACTATGAAGTGATTTGCTATAAATAAAACCGTTAAATTCTTAGAATTTTTTCCCATAGCAAATCTCAAACACTAAGGTATTTTTGATCTAGAAACATCCCCAGGTTCTATAAAGAGATTTTCTCTAAAAATACCTACAAATTCTTAGGGATATTTTGAGTAGAAAAACATTGGTTTTTACTTATGTTTCCTTTAGAAGAATCTTCAGATTCGTAGAGAAAACTCCTCAGATTGTCTCCCAAAAAAGGCCCTTATGTTCTGACGGAAATCTTCTTTACGAAAACCATTAGATACGGGAAAATATATTCTAGTAGATATTTCATGCAGAAGAGCGCTCAGATTCTCAGGCGGTTTTTGTATAGAAAACATCAGGTAATGAAACTTGTTTTCTAAAAAACGTTGCTTATTTTCTCATATCAGAAAAAAGCTCTGTGGAATTCGGAATAACCTACAGAATTTTTAGACTAGTTTATACAGAAGAACCAAAGGATTTTGTAAGGAACAACTTTTGTTCACAAAATTTGCAATGCAATGCACAAGGAGAGAAAGTGAATGAAAACTACAGAGAGAAGAAAACAGACATATGCGATAGACAATGGCTTCGAGAGCTTACGGTAACCATTATATTTAACAATGTTTGAGACAATGTAGTTGCTACAAAGCTACACTGCTGTAAGATGGCAGCATACAAAAGGAACGTGCAGGGAAGAAAATAAACATTAGCGGCTCTTATTTGTACAGTAGGACAGTTGATAAGCACTCAAATATTCACAAGTGGAACTCCAGGCGAGGCCAACAGGTAAATGCAGAAGAGAATCGGCAATATAACCTTATAGGCAGCTTTATTTTTCAATTTAGCTAATTCACAAGCCAACACTTTTATGGTTTATTATTATTGTGAATGAAGAAAACAAATTCATTAACAAACACATTAACAAATTTAATAAAACACAGATAGCATATGTATAATTTTATGTATGTGTTACTGGCAACTTTAAATGCAATTTACTCAAAATAAAGGAAAAAAATTTAAAAAACTGTAAATCTGCAAGACGACTAAAACGAAATACTTTTCAGACAATATACATTTGGTCCAAATCGGCATAAAACGGTAGAATAAAAATAAGCTTCTAAGAGATGATCCATTGTCCATGTCCTAGCTATTAACCGCGGAAATTATTATGTTTTTACATTTTTAATAATCAACTCTGTAGCTTCTAAGTTTAGAGTTTAGTAACCTTTAAACGTATCCACTGCATCTTCTAATTTTAAATCTAAAGGGTTAATCATTTCTGAATACTGATTTGTGAAAAGATCACTTCAAAAATATTTTTCATGACTATATGCCTGTTGCAGCAACGAAATGCAAAAATTATGTAGAATTCATAAACAATACATACAGGATAGAGTTTATAAAATGACTTTATACAACAAAAATCAACAACAATGTCACTGCTGCAGTGGAAAATTAAAACATACCAAATATCAAATACAATGTTTTTTTCCCAGACGGGCAGGGGTGGTCAGAAAAATCTCTAGCTTGTTAACATAGACTTATAATGGTTTTGTAAGAGGAGGATGACCCGACTTTGACAGCAACAATTGCAAAACAAAAATCTAGAATATAAAAACTAATTCCAACTATTGAAAAAGTCAAAAAGTTTTAGAAAAAGATGAGAAGAATTGCAAAGAAACAATACCCTGCAAGAAAGATTGCACAATATGCTACTGCTCGTACTATTGCTGCTGCTTGTTACATCTGCAACTACTTACAACTATAACGGCTTGCTGTATGTATGTGTATGAATATTCAGTTATGTGTATGATTCTCGGTTACATATTACTAGATCTAAAGGCCATAGAACTTTAGTTGGTTACTTGGCTGTTGATTGGTAGTAGTGGTTGTTTTTTCTATACGAACTTCCACATTATTTTTAATTTTTTCTTTGCATTTTACATTATTCACCAGCTTTAAGGAAGTATGCATCAACAACAAACTCACTGCTACTAGTGAGAACTCATAATAACAAATGCAGTAGGATGCTAAAGCTATTGCAGCAGTTATTGCAACTTTAAAGGAGTTGAGTCTTTATTGGTTTTAGTAAGCTTAATCAGTACTTAAATTTGCACTGATAGACCAGACTTAAGCAACTAATTTTTTTTTCTTAAAGTTCCATGATTAAATTTAGGAAAATTGTGAATTTTCTAAAAAAATAAATATATTTTAAAACTTAATTTTCCAACAGAGCACATTAAAAAAATACCTTTTTCAAAAAGTACCATTTTCACCAAAAGTAGAATTTTGTTAAAAAATAATCTTATTTAAAATACAAGCAACTTTTTCGAAACAAAATCGTTTCTCATAAAAAGACTTCAAATTAAAAATTCAAATAAATTTTCAACCAGCTTAAGTCCTGGCAAAAAAAAAAAGCATAATTTTACGAGAATTTTTTACCTATAATATACATAAGTATATAATAATATGCTCATTACTGACTCACCCCTTTACCGCCTATGGCCAGGCCAAGAAGAAGTAAACTTTTTTTCTGCTAAACAAATGAATCGAGGAATATAAAATTTATTATTTAGATGTCATCAAACGCACAAACATCAACCAAGGGGAATTTTTTTTAAGTTAAGGGGATAAATTCGGCCCAGCAGATGCGGTGAGGATATGAATTTTTCCGATATATTCCATTGGAGACTTAAAAACTAACATTCCTTATAAAGCATCCTTTCTCAAAAAGAGGACATTTATAAAAAAAATATCCTATAAAAGTACTACGTATAACTATCATAAATAGATTTTTTTTTAAATAACGTATTTTCTCCTAAAAAATACATTTGATAGAAAAACTAAAATTAAGACTATCTTACTACTAGTAAATTATTAAACTGTTATAGTTATTAAGCTATTATTCCCATTAGTCTAATATATTGTACAACAGACTTACAGGGGGTACGAAATTCGAAGTCAGGATCAACGCATTAGGCCAGCAAAGTAAAACGTGCAAAGGGTTTAGCGTTCCTAGGCCAAACATTTATTTTATAACCACTTATATATATATATATTCCTTATCTTGATGTTTGTTTGCTTAGTTTCATTACATTCTTCAGCAATATTGTAGCTAATTTTTATTAGTAGACCTCGAAAATATTCCCCAGTATTAACAGTTTTTTATACCCTCGACACCAGTGTGCAGAGGGTACATATAAGTTTGTCATTCCGTTTGTAATAATAAGAAATAATATCTGGCCATATATATATTGTTGATCCTTATAATAAGCAGAGTTGGTATAGCGATGTCCGTCTGTCCGTCTGTGGAAATCACGACAACGTGCTCAATGCTGGAAGTTGGTGTGCTCATTTTAATGCCAAAAGATTAACTGGTACTCTGAGAAGTTTGTTATTTAAAATCATCAAAACTGGTTCAGTATGTCGCGAGATATCATGGAAAAAGTAAAAAAATGTCTTGAAAAATATGATAATTCTATATTGTTCTAGTTGTTGTTGTTGTTCTAAATTATAATTTTTGTCACCTGGCCATAAATATATTCGTGATCCATATAACAAGTGGAGTTGGTATAGCAATGTCCGTCTGTGGAAATCACGATCACGTGCTCAATAGGAAAGCTGGAGTGCTCTTTTTATGCCAAATGATATACTGATATTCTGAGAAGTTTGTTGTTTAAAATCTTCAAAATTGGTTCAATAGGTCCCGAGATATCATTGAAAAAGTCAAAAAGAAGTCTTGAAAAAATATGATGTTTCTATGTTGTTCTTGTTATCGTTGTTATTCTAAATTTTGTATTTTTGTCATAGTTGTACTTGCTGATGATTTTGTTGCCGCCGCGCTTATAGCCTTTGCTTCTTGAGTGTGTTTGTATGGTTTTAAGACAAAAAATCACCAACATCAAAAACAAATAATGATAAGGATCATATAAATTGATAAAAAATTTACAATGTCATTTTACAAAGTTTGTCCTTTTGTAATATGTGAATTTAACTTAAAATTTTTATATTTTTTTTTATGTATGAACTTCTTATTGACACTACTGTTGCAAAAGTTGCAAATAACAAAAAAAAAAAAAAAATTAATAAATAATATACATATATTATATAATCTATAATATTAATAGGATAGGCGATTTCATGTGACCGATGTTTTTCTACCGTTTTATCCTGATTCTGACCAAACGTATATTATTTGAAAGGTATTTCTTTTAAGCGGTTTTGCAGATTTACAGATTTTTAAATTACAGATTTTTAAATTTCTACTAACATATACATAACATTATACATATGTTTTATTAAATTTGTTAATGTGTTTGGTAATGAGTTTATCTTCATTCACAATAATAATAAACCATAAAAGTGTTGGTTTGTGAATTGGCCAAGTTGAAAAATAAAGCTGCTGAAAATTGCACTCGAATTTTAGGTACTGGAATCTGCTAGTATACATATATTACATATATATTTCTATATGCGTATATCCATAATAAACGTATATCTATAATATCAATAGGTAAGACGAATTCTTGTGACCGATGATTTGTTAAATAGTTTTCTCCTGATTCTGACCAAACGTATCTTATTTGAAAGGTATTTCTTTTTAGCTATCTATCACATTTACAGATTTGCATCGTCTGGAACATTTTTTGGAGTAAAATGCATTTAAAGTAAAACATACATGTAACTATACAATGTTATGTATATGTTTATTAAATTTGTTAATGTGTTGGTAAAAAAGAGTTGTTTTCTTCATTCACAATAATAATTGTGTTAAATTGAAAAAATAATTTTGGACACAAACCATTCACAATAATAATTGCGTTAAATTGAAAAATAATTTTGGACATAAACCAATAACGCAATCGATATTTAAAAAGTGTTGAACTTTAAATTGTCTTATAAAATAATTTACTAAATGAAAAATTAAAATTTCCTAGAATTTGCAGTCTAATTTCGAGGCTGGAATCTGCTAGTTTTAAATAAATCGGCATATTATTCTATTTTTATAAAATTCTGTAATATTTTGTTTAGGAAATATATATATTTTTTTTTTCATTAACAAAGTTGCACTTCATTTTGCTCAGTCTGCCTATGCCACCACCATTTTAGTTTTAATGAGATATTAACTAATATCTAACTAGAATTTATGATTTATATAGATTAAAAGCTTTGCAATAGTTATTTCTACTAGCAGATTCCAGCCCTCGAAATTCGAGTGCAAATTCTAGGAAATTTTATTTTTTCATGAAATAAAGACCCTAATTAAAGCCAATGCACAAATAAACACAAAAAGAAATTTTTACTACAAACACATTTACATTAATTTTATTTATGTATTAGTAGCAATTTGAAATGCAATTTACTCAAAATAAAGGAAAAAGTTAAAAATCTGTAAATCTGCAAATCGGCTAAAAAGAAATACCTTTCAAATAATATACGTTTGGTCAAAATCGGTATAAAACGGTAGAACAAAATATCGGTCACAAGAAACCGCCTAGCCTATTAATATTATAGATATTAACATGATTATGTCAACATTTTTAATTAGATACGAATAATTTTTTTTTTTTTTTTTGTTTAGAAAACAGTTGTATGAAATAATTATTCTGCCTTATCTGCTAAATATTTAATGCGATGACATAGAATTAAATTTTGAATCAAAAAACCATCAGTTTTAGCAAGCAAGAATGTTAAATTCGTCTGTGCTAAAGCTTTGGTATCCTCCATATCGGTTTTATGTTTACATAAATATCTAGACTTATTGCACCATTTATAACATATTTAAGAAAAATATTTTTTTTAAAGCAACAATTTGATAATTTAATGAACTTAATATTCAATTTTTATGACAAACACACTGAATTACAACATTTTTTTTAGAGGCGCCTTCATCTTTTTGGACATATCTCGACACAGTGACGGGCGATTTACCCCATTTTCAATATCAACATATTCGAAATAACGACAAACAATATTATCATAACTCTTTCCAGGTAAATAGTTTATATTACGAATGAGCGTGACTTCAGCAGACAGACGGACAGACAGATATCATTTAATCAACACGAGTTATTATGAGGATCAAGAATATATATATATTATGGGGTCGCACATGCAGTTTTTGTTGTGTTACAAATGGAATAACAAATTTACATATACCCTTTGTAATGTAGAGGGAATATAAATTGGAATTCAGATCACCAATTAGAAGTCACTGTAATTGAGAATAATAATTAATAATAATTTGAAAAATATCAATTAAAATTTTCAATACGTGGCAACCTTGAACCATCAACCAGGAACCATCAGGGAATTTTAAAACATGGACTAAATTGGCAACCGATATGTAATTAAATACTTCCATTTGGAAGATTTCAGTCCAAAGCTGAGCTAGATTCTACTCTGGGGGAGTCTT
Source organism: Cordilura impudica (assembly GCA_963682025.1). NCBI lineage: Eukaryota > Metazoa > Arthropoda > Insecta > Diptera > Scathophagidae > Cordilura > Cordilura impudica. The sequence continues at coordinate 35,876,715 of OY821518.1, read as the reverse complement.
CTGCTTCGTTTACGTTGAGTGACAGAGTTTGAACGAGGTCGCACGAGCTGCAAAGAAGAGCACCGTAGTGGCCGACCAACTAAGGTGGTTACGCCAGAAACAGTTACGAAAATCTACAAAATAATATAGGATGATGATTTACTGAAAATGCGTGATCTAGCTGAAATGATAGGCATATTATAAAGTGGTACACATCGCATATTGACCGAAAATTTGCTTACAATATAACAAAAACAGAGGTGTGAAGATGTTTCTATAGTTTCGGCGAAGTTTCACTATAATAAGGCCCAGCCTTTGCAGTGATTCATATCCATGGCTGCACCAATTCACACCTGAGACAAAGGAGCAATAAAAGTGGTGAACTAAAATGGAAAAATTTTGTCCAAATAGGCAAAGACAGTTCCAGCTGCAAGCAATTAATTAATTAAATATTTATTGATTGTCTTCAGAAAAGGAAAGCAAGCAACGGCGAGTATTAAAATTTGATTGATTTTTAACCCCTTTCCCGCTACCCAGTCGATCTGAAACTTTGCAGGCAGGCTCATATTGATGACAATGACTTAAAAAAAAATATTTTTAGTGCCAAACCAAGGGAAACTTTAAAATTTTTCTACCAGAGTTGATAAAAAAAATTTACAAAGGATTAGTTTTTATAATATTATTACCACAACGACCACAAAAACAACAAGTCCAGCTATGATAACAATACAACATTTAAAATAGCAACAAGAATAATATAGAAACATCATATTTTTTTTTACTTTTTCAGATATTCCCCTGGACCTTTTCAACCGATTTTAATGATTTTTGAAACAGAACACTTTCCATGATCTTGGTGAATCATTCCCCTAAAAATGATCACCCTACCTGTACTATTGAGGCCGTGATCGTGACAAGAACAACATAGAAAATTATATTTTTTTCAAGACTTTTTTAGTTCTTCGTTCAGATCTCGGGCACTGTTCCACGGATTTGGACGGTTTTAAATACTAAACTTCTCAAAAAGTCAGTGAATCATTTTTTATGCAAACAGGCACCCTATCTGTCTGATTGAAGTTGTCATCATGATTTCCACAGACGGACAGACGGACATCGCCATATCAACTCCGCTTGTTATAAGGATCACGAAAATATATATTTTATGGGGTCCAGAATTTTTTTTTTAATTAGTACAAATGGAATGAAAAACTTATATATACCCTCTGCACACTGGGGTGGAGGGTATAATAACATCTTATTAAAAATTAACTATTTAAAAAAAGTTATTTTAAAAACATAATAAAATAGTTCCTTATCTCTTACCACGAGATATAAATCACATACTTTCCAGCATCAATTTACCTTGCCCGATGTTTAGCAGACATTTAAGGTGTGACACTCTGTTTCCTAAATTGTACAGCTCTGATTCATGTTAATCTTACTCTTTAAGTATATGGACAAGAACCAAGAATGTTTTAAGGAGCTTGTCTTTCCAGTATCCCATACTCGTAGTTCCGATATTGGTAAGGTTATTAACCTCTTAGGTTGAAATGACGAGTGTCGCCCGCAAACATTTTCTGTGCCAAAATCGGCATTGACGGGTTATGCCCGCCACAGATTTAAATGCTTCGAAAGTAGTTGTAGCAAATTTAATATACCTAACAAACAACCGTTATCTATAATATTAATAGGCTAGGCGATTTCTTGTGACCGATGTTTTGTTCTACCGTTTTATCCTGATTTTGACCAAACATATCGAGGGCTTATATCCAAAAAGTGCTATCTACATTTGATAGCAATATTAATTTTTGATTTCAAACTGTTCTCTGATATAACTGTCAAATATAATATTAATTTTGATATCATACATGATTAGTATGACTATTTTGTAATAGATATTGTAGCAAATCGATCGATAAATACTTTCAGATTTTATTAATAAATGGATTTTACACGCTCTCTTTAAAATAATTATTGATGCAGATAGCACTTTTTGAATATAAGCCCTCGATATATTATCTGAAAGGTATATGTTTTTAGCCGTTCTGCAGATTTACAGATTTTTAAATTTTTTCCTTTATTTTGAGTAAATTGCATTTAAAGTTATTACTAACACATACATATTATTATACAATGCTATGTGTGTGTTTATTAAATTCTTTAATGTGTTTGTAATAAAAATGAGTTTGTTTTTTGTGTTGATTTGCGAATTGGCTATAATTGATTAGCATACATTTCTTTTAAATTAAGTCATAAGGCAAAAGGATATTATTTATTTTTTATTATATTTTTTTTTTTAAGAGCACATTGAAATTATATTTTAAGTAATTTCAAAAAAGAATTAATACTCTCAAACTAACTAAACTTATTGCAACAAAAACAAAAAAAAATTATAAATATGAGTATTGCTATGATGAAAGTGAATTTCGTTTATAAAGTTCAAGAGAATTGTAGAAGGCATTTCAGCAGCAACAACAAAAAATATAAAAAATAATCCATAATAAAAACTTCAAATATACTGTGTAGAACTTTTAACCAAGTTGCAAGTTGAAAATGTAACCCATAAAGTATTCAATGTGTTTTTTTATTGTTTTGTATCATTTCGTTTGTATTAGTAGGATTTGAAAATGGGTTTTTTGTAACTATAAAATTGTTTAAGGATTTAAATATGATTATAACTAGATTTTTTTTATATTTATTTGCAAAATAAAAAACTTTTTAAGATTGCCATTGTCGAAAAGATAGAAAAAGAAGATGAAAAAAACTATCTTTAGAAATGTTTAATTCCAATAAGGAAAATAAAAACAAAATATATGTAAGGATAGTGTCAGCATTGAAAAGCTATTGTTGATTTTTTTTACATTAAGTTTTATATGAAAATTTTATGAGTTTTTAGAACTAGTGCTTGGCGAAAGATATTTTTTTTTTTGGCTTCAAAGTATTAAATATTTAATATTTTTAACAGTGAATAACAGTAACAACGATAGAATTTTTCTGATTGAGTTTGATAAAGATATAATTTTTCATCAATTATTGAATTTTGTTTAAAACATGAAATTCAGATTAAACCTGTTCGACTATGAAAAATGCCATCCTCATGACAGCTCTCAATTATAATAAGACTTTAGTTCTAAACATTTTATATATATACATTTGAACACTGCCTGTTTGTTGATGGCCAGTCTCCTGGGTAATCAGCTACTGTAAGGCCTTCAAAAGTATTTAATTCGTTGCTAATTTTCAACTTAAAGGACATATTGCTATTGAACTATTTTCTAGAGAGAAATGTCTAAAGGTAAAAATTATAGACAATCTTTCATTTTATGAATGACAATTAATATTCCTATCAGTTGAAAGAAATAATATTTTCAAAGCGTATATACTTCGAAAATTTTCTTTCACGCTATAACAAGTCTTCTTTTATTTATCTAAAAAAAAAAAATATAACTAAAATGCATTAATTTGTATGCTGTTGATAAAATATTGGAGACCTTTACTACACAATAATTTAAATCTCTCCCCTGTATTTTTGATATAAATATTTGGTGGTTATCCATTATTTTTTAGTACTGTTATACAACAACGAGGCAAGGAGTCTATGCCTCCATGGAATCTAATTGCTAAACACCTTCAAATCATCAAGGGTGAGACAAAATCAGGACCTCGTCAACATTAAAAAAAATTTTTTTTTAAAGAAACATAAAAAATCAAAAATTAAAAAAAAAAATTTATTTTACTTCCCATAAAATTGATTTTTCCACAAATATTAAGTTTGCTAATCCACAAGTAGGCACTCATATCATAGGTTGATCAACTATCTATCATATGCCTTCTAAATTTTTTGATTATCTTATTTGGTTCAAAAGTAATGATTTTTGCAACGAAAAAACTCAAATGGCGCCACAGTGCGACGCAAAGCTTTAAAAAAATTTGCTTTATTTTTTATAATAATATCTTCAAAATTTTTGTATTTTTTTAGCTTTTGTTATTCCATTTCAAAAATACTTAATATATGTCATTAATTTTATTCACATCAGCACATTGTACCTTTATAATAAATCCAGTACTGTAATAAGAATAATTTTTCTTGTTGTACAGGAAAGCACAATAAATAAATAAAATAATAAATAAACAAGTAAATTCTGCTTTGACCAGTTCATGTGTTCCTTAGTAAAATTTATGCGGGTAGGACGATTTTTCTTTAATATCAGTGGTTTCTTCACAGGATGATAACAACCAAGATCAGCCTCAATTTTTCGTTGAAATACAGTTCGAGCACATATTTATACACTTAACCACTATGTGGTTTGGGTATAATGACTTTGTACTGCTGTTTGTAACTACCAAAAATTTTGACCTAGACCCATCTTTTATTATACCGATCGACTCAGAATCACTTTCTGAATTATCCTTTTTAATCAAACTACAGGTCGCAAGTAAGACTTTATTTTAATGAAATTTTGTATATAAACTTCTATCGCCCGTAGGATACATGCTATTGAAAATGGTGAAATTCGGTCTATGTTCAGACCTAGTCCCCATACAAATGACCCCTATGAAATCGACATAAATTGCCATAAGATCCATATTATCATATAGATCTCAGTCACATTGGGTTTGTATGTGTTTATTTTAATCATTAATTAGTAGTCCAAAAATAATCCCTATGGAACAATTCTTAGACATATGCCCCATATAGAGCTGCTTTCCGATCTTCACTTAAATCTGTCAAAAAACAAAAATATGGCACTGATTTTTCTCAAATTTTGTTTGTATATATTTTTGCAAAATACAAGAGACTTTACCAAACATAGTCAGGATCGGTCCATTTTTGGGCCTAGTCCCCATATAGATATAGCATCCGATATGAACTTTTTCATATCTGCAGCCAAAAAAATTAATAAAAATCACACTCAAACTTGGTTTATGCTTATTTTCTACGTCCAGTTAGTTGGGCCTATGAGATAGGGTCTCTAAACGCATGGCCTAGGTTATCATATAGTCGGTCTAGACCGAATTGAATTGTTTCTTTTTTCAAAGTGCTTTTTAAAAACCATTTGGTGTGTTAATATTACAGCTAAATAGTTATATGCATTTAAAAACCATCATCTGAGACTTCATTAAATTAAGTTCCGTATTCCACTGGTCACAATATACCTCCAAATTTTTGACCATAGTTTGCATAACCTTTATGACATCTGCCAATAGTAAATTAACACCATCAATAATTAAATCCCCATCTAAATTCTTATTAAGGTCAGATAAAGAGCACATAACAAAAAGTCGATAGGGGGAGTAAGGTTTTCAAAACCCTTTGTTTTGCATTATTTATTAATGTACCACATGTCGAGAGAGGTGTATCAGAATTTCAAGCAAATCGGAGCAAAACTAAAGATCAGCATTTCTAGCGACCGGCTTCATACGGTATATCGTATATAAATCAGTTTTTAAAAAATTTTAAATCGATTTTCTCGCAAATAACATGTTTGAAGATCGTGAAAATCATAACTCAAAATCTACTCAACCGATTCTTTTAAAATTGTACACATTATTTCTACACACAAATCACCAGTTTACCATGAACGGTTTTTTTATATTCTATTTCCTTCTCCACATTCACCGAAATATTATAACATAAATCGAGTTTTTCACTTCAAAATGCTGCCAAAAAAAAAAAAAAAAATAAATAAATAAATAAATAAAAACAAGTAAGAAATTATAGTCGGTCTAGACCGACTATACGATACCTTATATCATAGTGTTGGGACCCTTTCGCTTCGGTCCAACTAATTCGACATAGAAAATAAGCATAAAACCAATTTGAGTGGCACTGTTATTAATTTTTTCGGCTGCAGATATGAAAAAGTTCACATCAGATGCTATATTTATATGGGGCCTGGGTCGAAAAATGGACCGATCTGGACAATATTTTGTAAAGTCATTTATATTTTGATAAAATATACACAAATTAAATTTGAGAAAAATCTGTGCAATATTTTTATTTTTTTGATAGATTTAAATGAAAATCAGGAAGCAGCTCTATATGGGGCCTATGACTAAGAATTGTCCTATAGGGATTACTGTTGGACTACTGATTGATGGATATAATAAACACATACAAACCCAATTTGGCTGAGATCTATAGATAATTTGGATCTTATGGCAATTTATGTCGATTTTATAGGTGTCATTTGTATGGGGACTAGGTCTGAACATGGACCAAATTTCATCACCAAATTTCGCAGCTTTCATTCGATGGCTGATAAAAGCTTACATACCCATTTTTATCAAAATATAATCATATTTGCGACCTGTAGTTTGATTACAAAGTTTACATGGACACACAGATGGACAGACGCACAGACGATGGGACAAAAATAGAAGGAGTTGTCATAGATTTTCGAAATGTATTACACTAACATAAAATGCTTTAATCAAGAAAAATCTGAATTTTTGGAAAAATCGGACCCAGGACACGCCCACCTCCCATACAATTTAGAATTATAAATAGTTACTTTGGCTACATCAGTAAACGAAAAATTATGAAAATCTGTATATTTGTATAAAAAAATTAAAATCGAACTGAAAATATAGAAAATATAAAAATATCCATTTTTTTAAAATGAGTTTAAAATTCCTTTGCAAGACATCAAAATAGAGGGAGTGACAAATTCACCACTTTCTGTTTTTTATATGAAATAATTCAGAACATACCTCGTTCTATTTTTAGATTAACTGTTGTATTAAATCCTTGTATGTAAAATTTGAACAAAAAACATGAATTTTAAAATTTTTTAAATTTTTTTATTTTTACTTTGGCAAAATGTTTTTTTTTTATAATTTTTTAGTAATTCATTAGACAATTATATAAACTTACAAAAACAGAAGAAAACAATTAAATTAAACATTAAATAATTAAAAATAAATACTTATAAGTATCATCGCAACTTGATTCTTCCCAAAACCAATTTTCACTTAATAAAAAATTTATTTCATATTCTTCTATTTGTTCATTTTCTTCTATTTGTTCATTTTCTTCTATTTGTTCTATCGACATTTTCTCTTCGTATATATTTTTCAATTTCTTCATCTATCAATTTATATTTTATCTTTATGTTCCTCATGGATGTTAAAACTGGATCGAAAGACAACAACAAATGGGTCATTAAATTATTATTTGTGTCCTCTCGCGATGCGCATTTCTTATAATTTTATGGCTAGCTTCCAATGCTTTTTCAGATAAAAAGCCTGGTATGAAGAAGTTAATTATATTTTAATTCATTAGTTTTTATCAGTAGACAGAAATTTATAAATTCCTATTGGAAAATTTAAAAACTGAATAACACCACATCCATAAACTAAAATTTTATGGACAATGCTAGACATATAATACCACCCATAATGTATTAGGTACAAATTTCTAGTTATCAGTAGTATTTTCTTGAAGGTTTTTATATTAATTGAAGATCAACAAGATAACACCCTCAATATAATGCCAAAATTATCAATTAGTTCTTTATCAATTCCAGTTATTTTGGCCGCTTCATCAGTTTTGAAAAAAAAAAAAATCGACGAGCAGTATTTCCGTCGTTCATATTGCCGTATCCAGACTTAACCCGATCGATTATTAATCCTGTTCTTTTTTAAACTCATTTTGAATTCTTGCTTGATATACTGAAAATTGATTTTTATTTTCTTTATATACCAGCCAAGTTTTGAAGGGAAGCCGATAAGAAATATGAAGCAAACATTCGAAAAATCGAATCCAACAATGAAGAGTTGAAAGTCCATATTTGTAATTGTCTACATTTGTAGTTCTCAATATGTTCATGTTATTCATCTCCGCTGGACTTGAAGAAAAAAATGGTAATTTTTATATAAAGCGTCCGCCAAATAACTTTTTTTTTTTGAAAATGCTATAAAAAAAAAATACTGAATATTATCTCAAATTTCTTTTTTTATTTGAAAGTACAATCCTTCCGGTTAATAATGGAAAATAATTTCATTCAAATGGCTACCTCGGCTGGCCATGCAGTAGCCTGCACGATGATTCCAATTTTTAAGCACATTATCGATTGTGTGCAGCTGTATTTCACCAATGGCTTCACGAATATTGTCCTTTAAAGCGTCAATTGTCTCTGGCTTGTTGGCGTAACTCTTATCTTTGAGGGCACCGCACAAATAATAGTCCAACGGTGTCAAATCGCAGCTCCGAGGTGGCCAAACGACATCAGCTCTGCGGCTGATAATGCGATCTTCAAAAAAAAAAGGGCGCAAAACATCGAGTGTAGCTTCGGCTGTGTGGCCGTCCTGTTGAAACCAAATGTTGCCAATATCCTCCTCTTGAATTTTTGTGAACAAAAATTCGTTCAACATGGCCCGATAACGATCGCCAATGACTGTAATGGCCACTCCTTGCTCATTTTCGAAGAAAAATGGCCCAATTATGCCTCTGGACCAAAATCCGCACCAAATAGTGACTCGTTTTGGGTTTATCGGCTTTTTAATGTATGCGTGCGGGTTTTCTGTGCCCCAAATGCGACAGCTTTGCTTGTTTACATACCCGCCAATATCAATATGAGCTTCATCTGAAAAGATGATTTTTTTTTGGCAAAATCGGCATCTTCTGTAAGTCGATCGCAGGCCCATTGAGCGAAGCGAGAACGCATTGGATGGCTTCAACTCCTGAACCAATTGGACTTTGTATGGCGTCATACCAAATGCAAAATTCGTCTCAATGATGCCTCCGAAATGTTCCATTCTTGAGAATGACGGTGAATTGATGTTGATGGCGCTTCACGCACACGGGTGTACGCACTGTTTGTGGCTTTTCACGCTTTGGTTTATCGATGAGGATGCCAGTTTCTTTCACTTTTTTCACAAGATAACGAACATACGGAGCTGACGGTGCTTCTCTTCTTCCAAAATCCGAACGCAATTTTCGCACACATTCTGCAACATTACCATGATTTTCAAAGTAATGTCGCAATATTTCCCAGCGTTGTTCAAGCGTATACACAACCATATTCGTTCAGCCGAAGGATAAAACTAATTATCTGTCAAATCAGACATGAGCTAAGTGGTACCATTCACGAAATAAGTACTAGTTGAAAAAAAAAAACTTTAGATGGCGGACCCTTTATATTTTTTTATATCGAACTTATGTAATTTTCGAATTGCTACTAAAAATAAATAGCTTCTTTGAAGCTATATAAAAATAATATTTCAAAAATATATTTAAAAAATTTATTTTTATTTAATTAAAATAAAACTTCAAAGCAGTTTTTAAAAAAATCAATTTTTGACAATTATTTCCTTCAAACAAGAAAAAACATTTTTTAATCCGTCATTTTGGCTTAAAATTCTTTGACTTTAGCAACCTCTGGTGCCGACAAAGCGAGTCTAACAAAAATAATTCTATAAATTTTTACTTAGATACATTCGTATCTATCGAATATATCGATATATATCGATATATCGTATCATAACTGGAAAAGACGGACGGACATCGCTAAACCGACTAAGAAAGTGGTTCTGAGTCGATCGGTATAATAAAAGATGGGTCTAGGTCAAATATTTTTGGAAGTTACAAACAGCAACACAAAGTCATTATACCCAAACCATATAGTGGTGTAGGGTATAAAAACTCTTCATGATTACCTTGGGAAACATGTCACCTTTTAAACGCATTTCGACAATGCCTCCGGAGATTTTCTGTCGCGGAATTATTTATTAAAATTTTTAATTCAAAATGTTTTCAATTCCTCAAATGTGGCACTTTAATGTGTATATGAAATAAATTATCCAACATTATTCACATGTTCAAAAAAAAAAAAAATATGAAAATACAACTTTTGTTTGCTCCTAAAACCTTATCCTCCTTAACATCAGTATATGTTTCATATGATTCTGATAATTCGTTACCTATCCAAACAGCTGATTTTGTGTGACTGTATATATTCCATATCAAATTAACAACTTTTGTAGAAATACCGAATACTCCCAGCTAATATGTTAAGTCAGCCCTTGGAAGTCTATCGAAGGCAGCTTTGCAATTTACGAATAAGGTATATTTTTTTTTTTCGTTGAAATTGCAATTTACAATAGACACTAAATTAAATATGTTATCACAAAACTGTATTCTAGCCATTATTTTATAATAGTTAATTATAAAATTAAAATATTGAAAAATACAATCGTTTTTAAAAGACACTCGAAAGAAAGCATCAGAAACTATAAATATTTTAATAGAGGTAAAGATTTAATATATTAATATTATATATTTATATTATACCATCATCTCTTTTTATGATTTTAATCAGCTCTGGCATAGAATAAAAGTTTCCATTATTTTGACATCACTAGAAAAACAAACCCTTTTTTCGTTGACCCATTTCATTAATAGTATTTTTGACAACATATTTGTTATCTTTCTATAGATAACACACCATAGAGTGAATTTCCAAAAAAAAAAAAAAAATACTTAATTTTAGAACATAGCGCGAAATTGTTAAAAAACAAAATTGGCAAATTTAGAATTTTATAAATCTTTCCAACGTATTGTCACCCACGTATGTTTCAATCTTTATGTGAGCAATTCTAATTCGACAGCACGAAAGCTATTTAAAACAGCACTTGTTTAAATCTTAATATACTTGGCTTATTTTCAAGCCAAACTAACTAAATATTAATAAATAAACTTGGTACTAAATATCAAGATAAAATTAAAACTCAAAATCCAAAGAAAATTACAAAAAAAAAACTCTATTATGTGGCTGTGTATGTGCAGACAACAAATATAAAACCACAAGTACATTAAAAAACATCATAAAAAACCACAGCTCTTTTTGAAGATAAAAAAACAAACAATATGGTTTTTGTTTTGATTTCCTTTTTATTATGAATATACGAATAACAAAGTTATAAAAGCAAAGAATACATATATATAGTATATATATATTAATAAACACTGACAAACCACTACCAACTATAATTCCTCTGTATCCACTTTTGAAACTGGACTCCTACAATCAATAACAAATACAAAATACATTTTGGAAATGGTTACCAAAGTCCTTTTTTCAGGTATTTTTTTTTAATTTAAATGTTCGAACGAGTGTAAGTTTGTATGTATGTATGCCTGTTGGGATATCCACTTATCTTTCTATTTTTTTTTTGCAGGAATGAGTATGTGGGGATAACGATATTTTCTTGTGTATTTTAACTGATTTCATTGCTTTTTCTGCTTCGTATAACGCAAAACTTTCAGAATAAAAGCAACAAAAGAATGAAAAATTCTGAACAGGAAACTGTAAAGAACAAAGATATGAATGAAATTGTATACGTACATATATGGTTCCACTCTTAGCCACATTGGAAACATGTATAAGTATTAAAATGTATTATTAGCGAACTTTTGTTCCATTATTTTGTGTGCCTTTTCTTTGGCAAACGAACGGACGGACTGACAGACAGACAGACAGACAGACCTAAATATTATCCAGAAAATACAAGATTACCGTACTATTTGCTATATGTCTGGGTATATGTAGTTGTATATATGTTCATACAAAAAAAAGCATATCCCACAAAAGTTTTTTTTTTGTCGCTTTAATACACTTAATACTGAGTTCTCTTTTAGTCTTTGTGTTGCCATTTTTGCAGTCCCCACAACAGCTTTCAATTGTATTGAATATTGTTTTCTGCTTTCTGCCAAAATAAAAGAAAATTTGTGGAAAAAACTGTTTCATGCATGCAAATCACTTAAAACCGAATCAATACTTTTTCTTTTGCTAAAATTACGGAAGCTCCCACAAGTGGATTTCCTTTTTTTATTGTGGATGTGTATACCCTACATTAACGAATGTTGGCAAAATAAACTAATAAATTTTTTGCGAAGCTTAAGACCGTGACCCATAAATTTTTCTAAATGTTTCTGAATATTATATTATAAAGGGTTGGTAACTTTAAATTGAGTTAACCATTGATGATGTTATACTTACACCAATAAAAATTTAAGAAATGTAACTAATTTCATTGATCCAGGGAATCAAAAAAGATTTAAAGATTTAATTTTAATCAATTTCATTTTATATAAATCTTCTCTAGATATAACACAAATAAAAATACTTTTGAATATAGTAAATTTTCTTATAAAATAAAAATTTACTGAAAAAAGTATCGTGTCTTTTTCTGAAAAATTATCAATTTTTTAAAAAATCTTTTTTTTTTAATACTTGATATGGAAACATTTTCTGGAACATTTGCTAACAGATTACTCCTTCATAAAAATAACATTTTCTTAAAACAGTACATTTCCTAAAATAAATTACGTCTACTTAAAAAAAAGTAAATTTTCTTAAAAATACGTTGCTCTGAAAAAGTTCCTTTTCATAATAAGTTCGTTTTTCTTTTCTTAAAAAATCATGTTTTATTAAAAAGTTTCTTTCTCTGCTTAAAAATTATCTTTTCTTAAAAATTAAGTTCGCTCAAAAAAGTACTTTTTCATAAAAAAATATCTTTTTTTAAAAAAGTACTTCTTAAAAGGTATATTTTCTTAAAAAAGTATATTTTCCAATAAAAGTATCCTTTCTTCAAAAATAACCTTTGCTTAAAAAAATGTCTTTTTCTTAAAAAGCATTTTTCCTTCAAAAAGTACCCTTCCTGAAACGTGCCTTTTCTTAAAAAAATAACTTTTCTTAAAAATATCCCTTCTTAAAAAGTACATATTCTTATAAAAGTACATTTACTTAATAAAGTACATTTTCTTAATAAAGTACATTTTCTTAAAAAAAGTACAATATCTTAAAAAAGTACCTTCCCTAAAAAAGTACCTTTTCTCAATAATATAACCCATGAAAAGAAAGTTTTCATTAAAACTCTTTCTTTCCGTGATTGACTTTGCGTGATTGTTTTAAAATTAATACTTGGACACAACAAGCCTATGGACAAAGTTTCAGATCGATCGAATGAGTAAGTGAGGTTTTAATCTCTCCGTGACTATGTGACTATGTCTTTTTTCACAGTAAGTCTATGGACCAAGTTTCAGATCGATCGGATAAGGGAAAATAGGTTTTAAATCACTCTGTGACTGTGCGTGACTATGTCGAAGTTAATCTTTCTTTACAGCAAGTATATCGAGCAAGTTTCAGATTGATTGAATGAGGGGAAATCCGTTCTAAATCTCTCCGTGACTGTGTGTGACCATGCGTGACTGTGCGTGACTAAGTCAAAGTTAATCTTCACAGCAAGTGTATGGAACAAGTTTCAGATCGATCAAATGTGGGGGTATGGGGTTAGCCTACGACAGACAGACAGATAGACAGAGAGTATGAGTTAAAAGAAAGAGTTTAATAAAGTACCTATTCTCAAAAAGTACCCTTTCCCAAAAAGTCCCTTTTTTAAAAGAGTACGTTTTCTAAAAAAAGTGTTTTTTCTTAAAAAACTACCTCTTCTTAAAAAGTACATTTTCTTGGAAAAGTATATTTTCATAAAAAAAGTGCCTTTCTTAAAAGTACTTCTCTCAAAAAGGTACCTTTCTCAAAAAAGTTCATATTCTCAAAAAGTACTTTTTCTCAAAAAAGCACATTTTCTCAAAAACGTACCATTTTTAAATAAGGTAACTTTTCTGAAAAAGTACCTTTCTTAAAAAATTATCCTTTCTTTAAAAGTACATTGTCTTAAAATAGCACCTTTCTTAAAAAAGTACCTTTTCTAAAAAAGTACATTTTCTCAAAAAAGTACGTTTCTTAAAAAACTCCACTTTCTTAGAAAATTACATTTTCTTAAAAAAGTACCTTTTCTTAAAAAACTTATAAAAGTACATTTTCTTAAAAACTACGGGTTCTTAAAAAGTACTTTTTCTTAAAAAGTATTTTTCTTAAAAAGTACTTTTTTTATAGAAGTGAATTTTCTAAAAAAAAAGTACATATTCTTAAAAAAGGACCTTTGCTTAAAAAAGTACAATTTCTAAAAAAAAATAATCTTTTCATAAAAAGAAAATTTTCTAAAAAAATAAATTTTCTTTTGTAAAAAAGTACCCTTCCTTAAAAAAGTACTTGTTCTTAAAAATTTGTTTTTCTTATAAAAACACCTTTCTTAAAAAATAATCCTTTTCAAGAAAGTACCTTTTCTCAAAAAGTGCCTTTTTTAAAAAAAACTACGTTTTCTTAAAAAAGTACCTTTTCCTAAAAACTACGTCTTCTTAAAAAAGCACCCTTTATTTAAAAAGTGCCTTTTCTTATAAGAGTAAATTTTCTCAAAAAAGTAAATTTTCTTAAGAAAGTATCTTTTCTTAAAAAAATATCTTTTATTAAAAAAAGTACATTTGCTTAACAACACAATTTTCTAAAAAAAAAGTATTTTCCTTAGTGAAAAATACCCCATCTTAAAAAAGTTATTTATTATAAAAAAGCACATTTTCTAAAGTACCTGTTCCTAAAAAACTACGTCTTCTTAAAAAAGTACATTTTCTTAAACACATGTTACTTATAAAAGTACATTTTCTCAAGAAAGTACAATTACTTAAAAAAGTACCTTTACTTAAAGAAGTAGCTTTCTTAAAGAAGTACCTGTTCTTATAAAAGTACATTTACTAAAAAAAACTTATATTCATAAAATGCCAATTTCCTTACAAAATTTAGTTTCCTTGGTAAAGTAGATTTTCTTAAAAAATAACTTTTTTTAAAATAGTACCTTTTTTTAAAAAGTACCTTTCTTAAAAAATTAACCTTTCTTTAAGAGTAAATTTTCTTAAAAAAGCACCTTTCTTAAAAAAGTACCTTTTTTCAAACAGTACCTTTTCCCAAAAAAGTACGTTTCTTAAAAAGTGCACTTTCTTAGAAAATTACATTTTCTTAAAAAATTACATTTTCTTAAAAAAGTAGCTTTCTTAAAAAAGTGCCTGTGCTTAAAAAGTAAATTTTCTGAGAGAAAAAAAATATTTATTATTTTCTTAATAAAGTACTTTTTCTTATAAAAGTGCCTTTTCTTATAAAAGCACCTTTCTTAAAAAATGACCTTTCTCAAAAAGTAACTTTTCTCAAAAAAGTGCCTTTTCCCGAAAAAGTACGTTTCTTCAAAATTAAATTTTCTTAAAAAAAGTATCTTTTCTTAAAAAACTACGTCTTCTAAAAAAGTACATTTTCTTTAAAAAGTATCTTTTCTTATAAAAGTAAATTTTCTCAAATAAGTACATTTTCTTAAGAAAAGTATCTTTTTATTAAAAAAGTACCATTGCTTAACAAGACAATTTTCTAAAAAAAGTATTTTCTTAAAAAAGCAAATTTCCTTAAAAAAAATAAAATTTTCCTTAGTAAAAAAGTAACCCTTCTTAAAATAGTACACTTTCTTAAAAAGTAATTTTTTAAAAAAGTACATTTTCTTAAAAAGTATTTTTTCTTAAAAAAGTATTTTTTTTTTTAAAGTACCTTTACTTAAACAAGTAGCTTTCTTGAAAAAGTACCTTTTCTTAAAAATGTATATTTTCAAAAAAAAAAAAAAATTATATTCATAAAAAAGCAAATTTCCTTAAAAAATATTTTTTTCTTAGTGAAAAAGTACCCCTTCTCAAAAAAGTACCTTTCTTAAAAGGTACACTTTCTGAGAAAGTACATTTTCTTATAAAAGAGTATATTATAAAAAAAATATTTTCATAAAAAGCAAATTTCCTTAAAAAATATGTTTTTCTTTGTAAAAAAAGGGTGGTTCTCGAAAAATTACATTTCTTAAAAAGTATATTTTCTTCAAAAAGGCCCTTTGCTTAAAAAAGTACATTTTCTTAAAAAATTATATGTGTATATATTCAAAAAAAGCAAATTTCATTAAAAAATTAAATTTCCTTAGTAAAGTACGTTTTCTTTAAAAACTACCACTTTTTAAAAAGTACATTTTCTTAAAAAAGTAAAGGTACATTTTTAGTTCCCTTTTTGAGCAACATACGGGCACGGAGGAGTGTGAAAATTGACGTGGTTATAGCTCATATGGAGGAGAAGCTGTGAATGGTAAAATTTATGTTTAATCTATCTTAAAAATACACTAAAATAAATAAAATAAAATATTTAAAATAATTGGTTACACCCTGTTAATGAGAACGATTTTAATTGCATATGACACGCCCTTTGTTGAATTGTGAATTGCTTAAATTGATTAGCATACCTTTAGGCTCATCTTAATATACATTAATTTTTAAATTGAAAGAAAAAATAATATTTTCTAGAATTTTCACTCGAATTTCGAGTGCTGGGCTATACCGGTGTTCTTCAAAAGTTAAAACAGTATATTTTCTTAAAAAAATACCTTTACTTAAAAAAGTGCATCTTCTTTAAAAATATATTTGCTTTAAAAAAGTTAATATTCTTAAGAAAATTTATTTTCATAAAAAAGCAAATTTACTTAAAAAATTAAATTTCCTTAGTAAAGCAAATTTTCTTTAAAAAAATTACCCTTTCTTAAAAAAGTACATTTTCTTAAAAAAGTACGTATTCTTGTAAAGGTATATTTTCTTCAAAAAGTGTATTTTCTTAAAGACGTACCTATTATCCTAGATGCCTGAGGCTCAGTTAATTCCATCCTCGACATATGTCCAAATAGCTATACAACCAACTGTACAGTCTCTAGTGAGAATTCTTCTAAGCTCGTTATTTCTCTCTTTGCCAAATTCTTTTTAATTCTTTTTGCGTGAGATTCAGGTGTGTGGTGCACCTTTTCCTCAGTTTCGTTGCTGCCACTTCGTTGATATCGATAATATACTATAATTCCAAAACTCATATCTTTAGTTAAAATTGGTACTGGCCGTTCTTGTCATAAGGTATCTAGTAGTCGTTTTTGACCGTTGGATAATGGATTTGTCATTTATATAAATGTATCAATGTGCAATATAATCTTATGTATGAATATGTAAATGATGATATACTTTTGTATGATATAAAAGGTACACTTATACATATATAAACCAACAAGCGAAGCCATGTATAAACCAAACCATACATAATAAATATGTTAGCGTGTAAATGTATGAATGTCTTTTTATAACGACTTCATTCATTTCTATATTTGTAGTTAAAGCATCAATATTCAATACAAAAAATATTCGTGTTATTTTGCATACAATTCCCCAAATGACTGTTCGGTCCAATTCGATTATTGAAAAGGCTGGTCCTATTTACATATATGTATACCTACAATATCTTTTTTTTTTTGGCTTCTCATCTAAATAAAAATTTAAAAATATGTGTCAAATAGAATTGTGTGTAGTGGCTGTTAAAAATATAATATTTTCCAGTACTTATGTGGCTAAATACATGAGTGTGTATGCGTGTGTTCACCTATGTGCTTCTAAATGTGTTTATTTGTTCGTGTGAGTACATCCCAACTCACTGATTTGCTTTCACTTTGTAACAACGTTATTGTGTTATATTTACCACAAAATTTTGAACATATTTATTATTGTGCTATTTTACCATTTTCATATATTCGTGCTGAAAATAAATTGTTATACATATATAAGTGTGTGGTTGTGAAGGTTAAGTATATGGTTTAAAAATAAAATGAAAATAAATACATGTTTATGATGGTTTTTTATGTGTTTTGATGTGCGTTTAGTTAAAAACAGAAAAATAAATTAAAAATTTCATAAAATTTGAACCATAAAATGAAGTGGAAGAAAGTGTTGAAAAAAGGAAACTAATTTTAAACAAGTAAGAAAATTATAGTCGGTCTAGACCGACTATACGATACCCTATACCATGCGTTTATAAGCCCTATCTCTTAGGCCCAACTAACTGGACATTGAAAATAAGCAAAAACCAAATTTGAGTGGAATTTTTATTAATTTTTTTGGCTGCAGATATGAAAAAGTTCATATCGGATGCTATATCTATAAAGGGACTAGGTCCAAAAATGGACCAATCCTGATCATGTTTGGTAAAGTCTCTTGTATTTTGCAAAAATATGTACAAACAAAATTTGAGAAGAATCAGTGCAATATTTTTGTTTTTTAATAGATTTAAGTGAAGATCGGGAAGCAGCTCTATATGGGGTCAAAGGGATCATTTTTGGACTACTCATTAGTGGATGTAATGAACGCATACAAACCCAATTTGAGTAAGATCTATATGACAATTTGGATCTTATGGCAATTTATGTCGATTTCATATGAGTAATTTGTATGGGGGCTAGGTCTGAACATGGACCGATTCTCACCAATTTCAATAGCGTTCATCCCATGGCCGATAAAAGCTTATATACCAAATTTCATCAAAATATATTCATATTTGCGACCTGCAGTTTGATTACAAGCTTTACATGGACACACAGACGGACGGACGGACGGACGGACATTGTTAAATCAACTCAGAAAGTGATTCTGATTCGATCGGTATAATTAAAGATGGGTCTAGGTCAAATATTTTTGGTTGTTACAAACAGCAGCACAAAGTCAATATACCCAAACCACACAGTGGTATAGGGTATAATTAAATAGGTCAGAGTTTATAGAACTTTACCAGATTATTTATGACTGTGAGCAAAGATCATAAAAATGTGTCCAATTTAAAAATAAACATACGATAAAACAATCATAAACGAAAGAAGTATTTAAAGTTTAATTCATAAAATAATTTTTGATTTACATCAGGTTTATAGCATAACGGGTCATATATTGGTTATTGAAAAGTCTATTAATTTTAAAGCACAGTAAATGCACTGATAATAAAGGTACTTTTTGAGAAAATGCACCTTTTTGAAAAACAGATACTTTTTTTTAAAGAAAAATTACCTTTCATGAAAACTAAAATTTCCAAGAAAAGGTACGTTATTAAGACGTTCCAGGATGCTAAAGTTTCAGGGAGCTGCAAAAATATACAAGCAATTATTTTTGAAACCAACTGTAATATAAAATTTAAACGTCACTTTGCATCACTCTGAAAATGGATGCTATGGCATTCGCATTCTCCCTTAAAAATAAGGCATTTTATTAAGAAAAGGTTTCTTTTTTTTTGCGAAAATTAACTTTTTTTTTAAGAAAATATCCTTTTTTTTAAGAAAATAAATTTAATTAAAATGTAGTTTTTGAACAAAAATTTACTTATTTACTTTTTTAAATAATGTACTTTATTAAGAGTTTTCTTTTTAATTAAATATACATTTTTACAAAAATGTACTTTTTTAGGAAAACGTACTTGTTGAGAAAATGTACTTTTTGAAGAAAATTTATTTTTTTCAGATATCATAATTTTTAGGAAAGGTACTTTTTAAAAAATATACTTTTTTAAGGTACTTTTTAAGAAAATGCACCTTTTAAGAACATGTACGTTTCTAAGAAATGTAACTTTTTTTAAGAAAATATACTTTTTGAATAAAAGCTTCTTTTTGAGGAAATGTATTTTTTAAAGACAACGTACTTTTTTAACGTACTTTTAAAATAAGGGTGCGTTTAAAGAAAAGGTCTTTTTTTTAGAAAAGGTACTTAAAAAAGATATTTTTTAAGAAAATGTAATTTTTTTTAAAGAAAATGTGCTTTTTTAAGAATTTGTCCTTTTTAAGAAAATTTGTATTTTTAAGAAAATTTATTTTTAAGAAATCATAGTTACTTAAGGAAAGGTACTTTTAAGAAAATATACTCTTTTAAGAAACAGTCGTTTTTAAGAAAAGGTTCTTTTTAAAGAAAAGGTAATTCTTAAGAAAATTACTTCTTTAAAAAAAGTACTTTTCAAAAAAAAGTACTTTTTAAAGGAAATTAATGATTTTAAGAAAACATAATTTTTGAATAAAATGTAATTTTTAAGAAACTGTCCTTTATTAAATAAAGGTACTTTTTTAAAAAAATTTACTTTTGCTGAAAAGCTTCATCCTTACGAAAAGGTACTTTCCTAATAAAAAGGTATTTTTTAAGAAGTTACTTTTTTTAAGAAAAATTACTTTTCTAAGAAAAAGTACTTTTTTAAGAAATGGAAATTTTTTTATGAAAAGGTAATTTTTAAGAAAATGTACTTGTTTAAGAATGGGTACTTTTGTAAAAAGACTACTTTTTTAAGAAAAGGTACTTTTTTAAGAAATGGTTATTTTTTAATAAGAGCTCCTTTTTGAAGAACGGGTATTTTGTTACGAAACAGTACTTCTTTAAGAAAATGTTGCCTTCAAGGAAAGATATTTTATTAAAACAATTGAAATTTTTAAAATAGCGCCTGTCTTAAGAAAAGGTACTTCGCAAGTAAATGTAAATTTTTAAGAAAAGGTAAATTTTGAAGAAAAATTATGTTTTGAAGAAAAGGTATTTTTTTGAAGAATATCCGATTTTAAAAGGTCACTTTATAAGAATTTTAAGGTTTTTTAAAAAATCGTTTTTTTTTTACAAAATGTACTTTTGGAATATTTACTTATAGTACTTATAGTACATTTTTAAGAAAAGTTGCTTTTTTAAGAAAGTGTTTTTTTTTATTAAAAGGTGCTTTTCTGCGAAAAGGTACTTTTATAAAAAAAAATATTTTTTAAGAAAAGGTATTTATTTAAAGAAAAGGTACTTTTTTAAGAAAAGGTATTTATTAAGACAAGGTGCTTTTTTAAGAGTGAAGGGACTTTTTAAAAAAAAAAAATTTTTTCAGTAAAGGTACCTTTTAAGAGAAAAAAATACTAATTTAATATATTTTTGAAAGAAAATGTACTTTTTGAAGAAAAGGAACTTTTTTAAGAAATAGTACTTGTAAAGAAAAGAAACTGTTTTTTATAAAATAAACTTTTTTATTGAAATTAATTTTTTTAAGAAAAGGTACTTATTTAAGAAAAGGTACTTTTTAAGAAAATGTACTTTTTAAGAAAATGTGCTTTTTTAAGTGAAGGACTTTTTAAGAAAAGGTATTTTTTTACAGAAAAGGTACCTTTTAAGAAAAATGCCTTTTTTAAGAAAAGGTACTTTCCCAAGAAATGGTACTTTTTTAAGAAAAGGTACGTTTTAAAGAACAAATGTTTTTTTAAGAATATCTGTTTTTTAAAAGGTCCTTTTATAAGAATTTACAATTCTTAAAGAGTTTCTCTTTAAGAAATTTTAACTTTTTGGAGTAAAGGGTTTTTTTAACAAAATGTTTTTTTTTTTTTTTTTTTTGAAAATGCACTTTTTAAAGAAATAGTACTTTTTTAAGAAAAGGTGCTTTTAGAAGTGAAGGGACTTTTTAATAAAAGGTACTTTCTTAAGAAAAGGTACTTTTTCAAGAAAAAGTACTTTTTTAAGAAAATACAATTTTTAAAGAAAATGTACTTTTTGAAGAATATGTACTTTTTTTTAATAAAATAAACTTTATTGAAACTAACTTTTTTAAGAAAATGTACTTTTTAAGACAAGGGATTTTTTAAGAAAAATTGCTTTTTTAAGTGAAGGGACTTTTTAAGAGAAGGTACTTTTTAAAGAAAATGTACCTTTTAAGAAAAATTACTTTTTTGAGAAAAGGTACTTTTTAAGAAAAAAAAAATTTTTTTAAAGGTATTTTCTTAAAAAAGGTACTTGTTTAAAGAAAAGTACTTATTTCAGAAAAGACGTTTTTTAAAGAAAATGTACTTATTGAAGAAAAGGCACTTTTTTAATAAAATAAGCTTTTTACTGAAATTGACTATTTTAAGAAAATGTACTTTTTAAGACAAAGTATTTTTAAAAAAAAAGGTGATTTTTTAAGTAAAGGGACTTTTAAGAAAATGTACTTTTTAAAGAAAAGGTGTCTTTTAAGAAACATAACTTTTTTAATGAAAGGTATTTTTTAAAGAAAAAGTACTTTTTTAGGAAAATGCTATCTATTAAGAAAATGTAGTTTTTTAAGAAAAGGTAATTTTATAAGAAAAAGTATTTTTTTTTAAGAAAAAGTGTTTTTTTTAAGACACTTTTTTAAGAAAAGGTGCGTTTTTAAGAAAAGGTTCTCTTTTTAAGAAAAGGTTCTTTTGTAAGAAGAAGTATTATTTTAAGAAAAGGTATTTTTTTAAAGACAACTGTTTTAAGAAAATGTGCTTTTTTAGGAATATTTACTTTTTAAGAATATGTACTTTTTTAAGAAAAGGTACTTTTTTAAGAAAGGGTACTATTTTAAGAAAAGGTATTTTTTTTAGAAAAGGTACTTTTTTTGTAAAAGGTATTTTTTTTTGAAAGAAAAGTACTTATTTAAGAAACAATATCTTTTTAAAGAAGAAAAGGTATTTTTTAAGAAAAGGTACTTTTTTATGAAAAGTTAATTTTGTAATAAAACGTCCTTTTTAAGGAACGTGAAATTTGTTACGAAGCAGTGCATCTTTAAGAAAATTTTACTATCAAGGTTATTTTATTAAGTCAATTGAAATTTTTAGAAAAGAAAAGTTACTATTTTAAGAAAAAGGAACTTTTTTAAGATATGATTATTTTTTAATAAAAAATCCTTTTAGAAGAACGGATATTTTGTTACGAAAAAGTTCATCTCTAACAAAATGCTCACTTTTAAAGAAAGTTATTTTATTAAGACAATTGACAATTTTAGAATAGCAACTGTCTTAAGAAAATGTGCTTTCGCAAGAAAAGGTACTTTTTTAAGAAAAGGTACGTTTTGAAGAAAAATATTTTTTTTTTAAAGAATATGTGCTTTCGAAAAGGTCATTTCGTAAGAATTTTTAAATTACAAAGAGTTTCTTTTTAGGGAGTTTGAACTTTTTGAACAAGAGGGTTTTTTTAAAAAAATTTTCTTTCTTGGAAAATGCACTTGTTTTAAGAAATTGTACTTTTTAAGATAATTTACCTTTTTAAATAAACTTTTTTATTGAAATTAACCTTTTTAAGAAAAGGTACTTTTTAAGGCAAGGTATTTGTTAAAGAAATGTACTTTTTTAATGGAAGGGACTTTTTAAGAAAGGTACTTTTTAAGAAATGATGCCTTTTAAGAAAAATAACTTTTTTAAGGAAAGGTACTTTTTTAAGAAAATGTACTTTTTAAGGAATTTTTTAAGAAAAGGTAGTTTTTTAAGAAAAGGTACTTTTGTAAAAAATGTACTTTTTAAAGAAAATGTACTTTTTAAGAAAAAGGTACTTTTCTAAGAAAGGGTATTTCTTTAAAGAAAACTTACTTATTTAAGAAACGATTTTTGTTTTAAAGTAAAGGTACTTTTTTAAGAAAAAGTACTTTTTTAAGAAAAGCAACTTTTTAAGAAAAGTTTATTTTTTAATAAAAGTACTTTTTAAACAACGCATACTTTTTACGTAAAAGTACATCTTTAAGAAAATTTTATCTTCAAAGAAAGTTATTTACAATTGAAATTTTTAACAAAAGGTACTTTTGCAATAAAAGGTACTTTTTTAAGAAAAGGTACGTTTTAAAGAAAAAGTATTTTTTAATAATATCTGCTTTTTAAATTGTCCTTTTATAAGAACTAGCAGATTCCAGCGCTCGACATTCGAGTGCAATTTCTAGACAGCTTTATTTTTCAACTTAGCCAATTAACAAACCAACACTTTTATGGTTTATTGTTATTGTGAATGAAGATAACAAACTTATAAACAAACACATTAACAAATTTAATAAACGCACACATAGCACATTCATAATTTTATGTATGTTAAAATAAAGAAAAAAATTTAAAAATCTGTAAATCTACAAAACGGCAAAAAAAGAAATACCTTGCAAATAATATAGGTTTGGACAAAATCGGGATAAAATGGTAGAACAAAACATCGGTCACAAGAAATCGCCCAGCCGATTAATATTATAGATTTAAAATTTTTAAAGAGTTTCTTTTTAAGGAATTAGAAATTTTTGAAGAAAAGGTTTTTTAAAACAAAATGTCCTTTTTTTTTGTTAAATTCACTTTTTGTAAGAAATAGTACCTTTTAAGAAAAGGTACTGTTTTTAATAAAATAAACTTTTTTATTGAAATTAAGTTTTTTATGGAAAAGTACTTTTTTAAAACAAGGTAATTTTTGTTAGGAAAATGTATTTTTTATGAAAAGGACGTCTCTTACTTCGTAAAGAAATCCATCATTTGTGAATGATTTCCCAAAATGAATCACAAACCCAGATATATGGAATTCAGCATACATTTTCTCTACTTATACTTATAAATATATTTAAGACTTATCGAAAAACTTTTATTTAAAACATTAAACTTAATTCTAGCAAATGTAAGGTTTTCAGTTAGTTTTAAAACCAACACCTCGCCGCAATTAAATAAATAATCCCCAACTTTAATAAACCAAAGCAGAGCTAAGGCAAGCCGAAAGAACAAATAAAGCTAAAGAAATAAACTTTTAAAATTACACTTAACCTACATTTTAACACTTGCTAAGAGTATTTTTCACTTTTGTTCGCCACCCATTCTATCTGACAGAGTGCGAAAGATTTTGTATAACGTTGTTTAGAATTTGTTGTGTTTCTCTGCTGTTGTTGCCATTATTGTTACTTTAGGTTGACATAGTGGGACAACAGCAAGACGAAAATGACATCAAGACATAGTTGATGTTTTTTTTTCGCATCATTCTGTTGTATTCTTTGTATAGCTTGGGGCAAAATACTTTCAATGGTTTTGAAAATGTGAGCTGACTGTAGAAAGGTATGAAAGGAGTAGTTGGTGGGTTGAATTGAAACTGAATACTTGAGACACGCGAATACAAAACGACAACAAAACAACATGATTCATACGTTACTAACATGATGGTGACAGGATTTTGTTTTGTTTGTTTTGCTTCGTTTTTTTTTTTTTTTTTTTTGACTTTTGTAACTACTCGAGGAATGTCTTAATTTTTTGGTTGTTTTTCAACTAAAAACACAACAGCCATGTGTTACATTATCATTTGAAATGAGCAAAACAATTTAGATTGATCGAGGTCGACTTAACAATGGGCTACACCATGAGATTTTAATTATACTTAGGATGACCACTAAATAAGAACAAACAAAATTTTAGTCCAAATCAGAGCTGACATTTCGAATATGAACCGTTTTAAATAATTTCAATAGCAATCTACCTAGACACGATTCAATCTAATAGCCAAATATTTACGTTTCTGTCCAGATTTTGAAAACTTTTTGCCTTTACAAAAATTTCCTAAATTGGATTGCAAAAACTTTATGTACATGTTAGATTTTGTCGGAAAAAAACTTAAGAAAAAACAAATTTGTGTAAACAGCACAAAAGAAATTCAGTTGTAAATGTTAAAAAAAAAAGAAAGGATATTTGTTTTAATTCTGCTGTAGTGTTTGTTGTTATTGCAAGGCGTAAGAGTATATGACACTGTATATGTACATTCTTACACACAGATTTGCGTTGTGTGCGGTAGTAACATTTCAGAGTGTTAGTTACATAAAATTAGGCGTGATAAATACGCTGTACACACAAACAGCCACACAGCAAACTAATGGTAAAAACAAGAACAACATGATAGATTTAAGCAACATTAAAAACCCCAGCCAAGTCACGTAAATAATTAAACACGTGACATGTTTACAAGCTTAGTTTTGTATAAAACAATACTAAATGTAGGAGAAAGTTCACACATTCTTATTTTTGTATTGTTTGAGTTTGTAAGAGAAAGTAATGTTTTATCTTTTAGCGAGGTCATAGGTCTATATTTCCACATACTATTTCATTTTCTATTTAAATAAGATGTTATCATACTCGCTTGTCATCAACTGTAGTTTTTTTTATATATATTTAATGTATAATTCTTTTTGTTTTTGGTATTTAAATAACTTTGCGCAGAAAATTAATTAAATTAAATCTTGTGTTAAATTCTGAGAGAAAAAATTTAAAATCGCTCTTGCTAAAACAAAAATCTTAGTAATCAATATTCTTATCATTTTTACATAAATCGAGCCATGAGCGGAAAAAGCTTAAATGGCTTTATATTCAATTTTTGTTTTTCTATAAAAGTAAGTCATTTATGAAACGGTTAAGAAAACCCACAAAAAAAAGTATTGGATGATGCACTGTGGCTGAAATTTTGATTTCAATGGCCAAAAGTCTAATATCTTTTTGTCACCGATTTTTAAAATTTTAACGCCTTTTTGTAGCTAATATATCCAGATTAAGGCAGCCAAAAAAAAATTAAATTTTTGCTAATTGTGGGCGTGACATGCTATCACACTCAATTTTTTTTTTAATTTCAGAAAAAGGTGATTTTTTTTGTTTGTTATCAAAAATAAATGGTTACTACTCGCAAGCTATCATCGATAATGACCTGCGGTCTCTTTTATAATGTTGGTAGGATTATCGTCTTTTGTCGCTGTTAGTGGTCACACAGGTTTAATATTACCCGGAGAAAGGTGAAAGTGTCCTCTTTAAAACTATATATACTTTTGCACCCGTGACGACCAGTATGTAGAACACGATAATTTAAACAGCCCTATAAGTGCTCGTATACAATGGTGTATCAAATTTGTGCTTAAGGTGTTTTATAGCTTATAATAGTCATTATTTGTTCTATTACCATAATATATTTGTAAGTAAGAATGTCAATACACAGAGGATGTAATTTTTTAGTAACCTGGGTTTTTTTTTAATTATCATACCTTTTTTATAATATTCAGAAAAATATTCAGAAAAATATGGAGAGCTTCAATTATAAAGAACTGGCCGAAGAGTATTTTAGAAACAAAAACAAAGAAATTATTTCCGGTCCCAAAATTAGAAAAATATTTAAAGATAACTATTTTAGAAGGTAAAGTAAAAAGTTTGGGACAATTTTTCGCTGTGGCCTTTTCAAGAAGAGTGATATTGGGGGAAATTTTGCGTTTCAATGTTGGCACTTTAATGCCGGACTTTTCGCCTAGATGTTTCAGCAGCAGACTACGAACTGGTAGCTTTCGCTAAGTTGACACTTTCCGCCTTTCTTTTTAAGAGCTTTTAGTGAATTTTAAGAAAATTTAGTGTTAAACATATAACTCTAGTATCTATATTAATAGGCAAGGCGATTTCTTGTGACTGATGTTTTGATCTACCGTTTTATCCCGATTTTGGCCAAGCATATATTATTTGAAAGGTACTTGTTTTTAGCCGATTTGCAAATTTACAGATTTTTAAATTTATTCCTTTGTTTTGAGTAAATTGCATTTGAAGTTGCTACCAACACATATATAAAATTATACAATGCTATGTATGTGTTTATTAAATTTGTATTTGTAATAAAAATGAGTTTGTTTTTTGTGTCGATTTGGAAATTGGCTTTAATTGATGAGCATACTTTAGGGTCCTTATATAATGAAAACATAAAATTTCTTAGAATTTGCGCTCGAATTTCGAGGGCTGGAGTCTGCTAGCTATATTAATTACAGCATTTATCGCAATAAACAAATCTAACAAACTATTTAAATTTGCTTCATGGCAACATCTTTAATATATGAAAAAAGTGGAATATGTTGAATATTCAAACCATACATCACATATGACAACTCTTTTGAAACTGAGAATTGTGAAAATAGAAGTTCAAATGCATAAATATTCTGAATTCAAAAATAGCGGTTGCATGTTTGACAATGTTGTATATTCAAAGACTAAAACGAAGTATGGTATGTTATGGTATGTATGGTACAACACTGATTCTTAACCATACTGTTCGTAGGCAAGTGTATTAAAGCGCATGACCAAAAAGTGCAAGTACGAGTGTATGTGAGATAGACGCAGAGTCAAGGCTCACGGCTGCCCTAACAATATAATCAATTATAACAGAATAATTATTACAATTTTTAATAAAATCACTGATGAAGGCTGAAATACCGGACACTGCTCTGATTATATGCTTTCTTCTCTTTTACCATGCATCAGTAAAGCAAATTATATATATGAATTATATTTACTAGCAGAGATATTTTAGTTATTCACTCAATAAGTAATTTTATATGCCAATTAATTTAAGCCAAATCACAATACAACATGTTTTAAACAAAATTCATTACATTTCATAATAAATATTTGGTCAACACATAGAATATATATAACAAGTAACGAAATTATAGTCGGTCTAGACCGACTATACGATACCCTATACCATGCGTTTAGAAACCCTATCTCTTAGGCCCAACTAACTGGACATTGAAAATAAGCAAAAACCAAATTTGAGTGGGATTTTTATTAATTTTTTTGGCTGCAGATATGAAAAAGTTCATATCGGATGCTATATCTATAAAGGGACTAGGTCCAAAAATGGACCGATACTGATCATGCTTGGTAAAGTCTCTTGTATTTTGCAAAAATATGTACAAACAAAATTTGAGAAGAATCAGTGCAATATTTTTGTTTTTTAATAGATTTAAGTGAAGATCGGGAAGCAGCTCTATATGGGGTCATAGGGATCATTTTTGGACTACTCATTAGTGGATGTAATGAACGCATGCATACAAACCCAATTTGAGTAAGATCTATATGACAATTTGGATCTTATGGCAATTTATGTCGATTTCATATGGGTAATTTGTATGAGGGCTAGGTCTGAACATGGACCGATTCTCACCAATTTCAATAGCGTTCATCCCACGGCCGATAAAAGCTTATATACCAAATTTCATCAAAATATATTCATATTTGCGACCTGCAGTTTGATTAAAAGTTTACATGGGCACACAGACAGACGGACGGACGGACGGACATTGTTAAATCAACTCAGAAAGTGATTCTGATTCGATCGGTATAATTAAAGATAGGTCTAGGCCAAATATTTTTGGTTGTTACAAACAGCAGCACAAAGTCATTATACCCAAACCACATAGTGGTATAGGGTATAAAAAAACATTTGTAGTAATAAAATATTTTTTTATGGTTCTTTTCTAAAATCCACAAGAAAGCGTCATCTATGTATCACTTATAACAATCAACTGCAGGGGTTCTGCTAATATAAAAATATTTATTATTATTTATTATTTCAACCGGTTAATTTTTAATTTTTCGTTTTCTATTTTTAATTTTTCGTTTTTCATTTTTGCTTTTTCATTTCTCATTTTTCGTTTTTCATTTCTCAGTTTTTATTTTTATTTTTCTTATTTTATTTTTAATTTTCTATTTTTTTAAATTTTTATACCTTTAGTTTTCACTATTTATTTTTAATTTTTTATTTTTCATTTTTTTTTTTCATTTTTCATTTTTCGTTTTTTATTTTTCAGTTTTAATTTTTTTTTCATTTTGTATTTTTTCATTTTTAATTTTTATTATTATTATTATTATTATTATTATTAATTTATTTATTGATATCCTGTACAACAAGACCAAGTCTTTTAATTATAGTACAGGATTATATGTGGATAAGGGATCAACAATCTCAAAAATTTTATATGTATAGTAGTAATAATAATAAAGTTTATATTAAAAGTAAGTATAATTATTTACGAACAGAAATAGCATAGATACAAAAAATATAAAAATAAAAAAATAAAAAAATAAAAATAAAAAATTACATATATGTATCACATAATCTATGGAAAATGGTTAAGTGAAAAAATTAAACAAAAAAGTTTTAAAATGCATTGCATTGCTATTAAGCTGTTGTTCATGTGGAATTGTATTCCAAAGACGAGCGGCATGGATAAAGAACTGCCATTCCGAAACTAAATGTCGATGTCTTGGTATGATGATTAGTTTGCCCCTATTCGATCTTGCAAACTGAATTTTGGCATACATATATTGCGGGTTTTTTGTATAAATAACTTTATGTATGAGTATTAGTACCCTTATCTTAAGTAAGTTTTCAAAATATACTCCATATAAGCTTTTTGCGAAAGCAGACACATAGGTCTTTGCCAGAAGTATCCTGACTCTTAAAGGTGTAAATACCTGCGTTGCCCAAAGCGTTCTTAATTTCACATAAGTTTGACATACAAGTGAATTTATATGATCAGACCAGGTTAAATTTTTGTTGAAGACTAATCCAAGATTTTTCGCTGATTGTACAATTTCAATTTTCTGACCATTTATAAGGATTTCAGCTTCGATATGCGGGGTTATGGTTCCTTTGTGTATCACCAAACATTTTGATTTTTTAGGATTCAGACATAAGCCATTAGCAGTAGCCCAACGATATATGGTGTCCAGATCTTGGTTGAGTTTTCCCACGCTTGCGTTGATTGAATTAACTGAGCCACTTAGGTACAACTGTACATCATCCGCATACATATGTACGCTGGAATGGGATATTTGTTGCGGCAAGTCATTTGCATATATGGAGAACAAAAGTGGTCCCAATATTGATCCTTGTGGTACACCTCTCATAAGTGACACCGGATTCGATGATGTATTGTTAATGAACACTGATTGAGTACGGTTTGTAAGGTATGATGAAATTAAATGTGTTGATGTTGGCGCAAAATTGAAAAAACGGTTCAGCTTCATACATAGTGTGGAGTGGTTTACAGTATCGAAGGCTTTTGAATGATCAAGAAGCACCAAAAAGGTTACTTTTCCGCAGTCTAACTCACGTCTTATATTTTCTGACACATCAGCCAAGGCAGTCACACAGCTATGATTGGGACGGAAACCGGATTGCATATCACTAATAAGACAATTTCTGTGTACGTATGCGCTTATTTGTGAGTGCAGAAGCTTTTCTAGAACTTTTGAAAGGAAGCATAGTATCGCAATCGGACGATATTCTGTAGTAGACTTTGGAAGTGGAATAACTTTTGCGTGCTTCCATTTCATTGGAAAGCAGCTTGATGTAATGATGGTGTTGAAAAAATGAGTAAAAAATGGTAAAAGAGATGGTAACAAAATTTTAACGAATTTTGGGTGTATGTTATCAAATCCAATAGCGTTGGACTTAACTGTCAAGAAGCTAGTAAGAACCTCAGATTGGCTGACGCAAGAAAACTCGAACATATTGTCTTCGGAAAAGGAGTTGCTACTGTTGACAAATGTATTGTTGTTGTAGAAGTGGTTATTTGTTGGTATTGTTGGTATATCCGTAAAAATCCTATTGAGTTCATTAGCATCAATAGGGCAATTATTATTATTTCAACATTACCAATTCCTATTTCTCGAATAGTCTTCCAAGTTTGTTTAGAATCAATAGCGGAAATAAATCGTCTTGAGAAAAAAACAGATTTTGCATTTCTTTTTTGAGTATTAACGTCTTTTCTAGCAGAACGAAACTGAGCCTTAAGTTGTAATGTTCTAAAACGTTTCCACCTGGAATAAGCTAAATCCCTACGTTCAATTGATTGTCGAATACTGGGGGTGAACCAAGGTTTATTTCTCGCCGTAATTATTTTTGTTTTCAAAGGGACAGTTTCATCATATAATTGTAGTACATTGTCTTCTAGAAAAGACAATTGTTCGTCAACCGAGGTCATAAAGTAAATGCTACTCCAATTTATTTGTGAGAGATTTGCATACAATACGTTGTAATTCAAGTTATTAAAATCTCGAAAAGAGTAATACAGATCTTCACGTTGAAGAAGAAATTCATATGTTGTAAAGATTAAATCGTGTTTAGAGAATCACGATGCAGAAATTTGGTCGTATAGATTGACTTTTGACATGTCTCCTACGTATATATGATCGAGTAGTGTACTGCATGTGTTTGTGCAGTGTGTGGGAATAGTTGTGTTTATTGGAGTAAGTCCTAGAGATGCCATGTTATCCTTAAGAGATGATTCCACAAGAATGTTAGAGTTAAAATCACCTAAAATTGCAACATCATTGTATGGCATGGTAAATTTCTTTAGCGTTGTAATGAAGTTAGATAAATCAATTCGTTTATTAGGCCTATAAGCACAGCCAACCAACATTTTTTTACCAAATGATGATATCTCGACAAATATGTACTCAACTTTATCATTTTCTTCTGCTTTACAGCGATATTTGCAAGTTATATTGTTTTTAATATAAATGGCTGCTCCACCTCCGCCTCCTGATTTTCTGTTAAATCTGAACACTCTATACCCGCTTTTATTTTTTTTTTTATTTTTAATTTTTAATTTTTTATTTTTCATTTTTTTTCATTTTTCATTTTTCGTTCCTCATTTTTCAGTTTTCATTTTTACTTTTTAATTTTTTATTTTTCATTTTCCAATTTTCATTTTTATTTTTCTTTTTTTATTTTTAATTTTCTATTTTCCATTTTTTATTTTCCATTTTTCATTTTTATTTTTTTCATTTTTCATTTTTTATTTTTTGTTTTTAATTTTCATTTTTCACTTTTTATTTTAATTTTTTTTTTAATTTTTAATTTTTTCGTTTTTCATTTTTCACTATGTGGTTTGGGTATAATGACTTTGTGCTTCAGTTTGTAACTACCAAAAATATTTGACCTAGACCCATCTTTTATTATACCGATCGATTCAGAATCACTTTCTGAGTCGATTTAACGATGTCTGTCCGTCCGTCTGTCCGTCTGTGTGCCCATGTAAACCTTGTAGTCAAACTACAGGTTGCAAATATCAATATTTTTTATTTTTTTTTTTTATTTTATATTAATTACAATGCAAAGTAAATTTGTATTCTAATTTGGGTCCAGGGATAAGCCGAGTGACAAAGACCATATGGCTGGCGTTTTTGCAGCGACGGACCAAAGCCTCTGGTGGGAATCGAACCTACGACCCCCGCATGATAGGCGAGCACGCTACCTACTCACCTACCGGGGCGCTTAAATATCAATATATTTTGAAGAAATTTGGTAAGTAAGCGTTTATCAGCCATAGGATGAACGCTGTTGAAATTGGTGAAATTCGGTCCATGTTGAGACCTAGTCTCCATGCAAATGACTCCTATGAATTCGACATAAATTTCCATAAGATCCAAACTATCATATAGATCTCAGTTAAATTGGGTTATATCCACTAATCAGTAGTCCAAAAATAATCCTTATAGGACAATTCTTAGTCACAGGTCCCATATAGAGCTGTTTCCCGATCTTCACTTAAATCTATCAAAAAACAAAAATATTGCACAGATTTTTCTCAAATTTGGTTTGTAAATATTCTTTCAAAATATAAGTGACTTTACCAAATATGGTCAGAATCGGTCCATTTTTCGACCTAGTCCCCATATAAATATACCACCCGATATGAACTTTTTCATATCTGCAGCCAAAAAAATTTATAACAATGCCACTCAAATTTGGTTTATGCTTATTTTCTATATCCACTTTGTTGGACGGATGAGATAGGGTCTCTGAGCCATGGTATAGGGTATCGTATCTTCTGTCTGGACCGACTATAATTTCTTACTGGTTAACTTTCCATTTTTCGTTTCTTATTTTTATTTTTTACTTTTCAATTTTTATTTTTAATTTTTATTTTTCATTATTTATTTTTAATTTTTAATTTTTTCATATTTTCATTCTCATTTTTTCATTTTCATTTTCAAACAGGCTATTACATATCTTAATTTATTCACCAATACAATCTAAGATACACCGATTTTGTCTTACGTCTCACATGTTACGCTGTTTTTGTGATTGTATTGTGAAATAGAAATTTACCCCTCTACGTGTATATAGTAGATGTTTACACACAAAAAAACGCGCAGTATGTGTTTTATGAATGCGTTTGTAGCAACTTTAATTGAGCATTATTCCAAAAAAAGTTCCAGATGGTGCAAGTCAATAAACCTGGTGGACAGCTAAAAAGAAATGCCTTTCAAATGAGGTATGTTTGGTAAAAATCGTTTGACAACTGAAATTTTCATATCGGTCACAAGAAATTGCCTTGCATATTAATATTATCGATATAATATACATCTTGAATTGACCTTAATTTTATCAGATAAGCAAATAGTGGAAACGTTAACAAGCATGATAATTGCAACTACGGAAAAATTTGTTTATATGAAGGATGAAGTATGTGCAAGCATGAACAGTTGCACGTAACTGTATCAAGAAGGTACACATATATTTTCTGGGCTCGCAAGTAAATTTTTCGATATGTTAAAAATCGAATAATGAACTGATATACGCCCTGCAGAGTGGTGTGGATCGTACATAAAGGCTAATTAACCTTAGGATTAGTCGCTTAAATTCAACATTTGTAGACTTGTGTAATCAATTGTTTCTGGGGAATAAATTTTTTGAAATTATTTAATATTTGTTATAATCAGTTATTAATATGACACTGATAGCGGCCCCTAGGACGAATATAAATTTATTTTTTGAAAAAATTTAAAATCAGTTTTAAGCCATTTGGTATCTAGTTTTAGGCTTTGTTTAACATAACATAAACTGGATAATAGATACTCTGTCAGACAAGCAACGTGGGTTATTTGTACGTGACAAAATATTGCACTATATCTATAATTAGTAGGATAGGCGATTTTTTGTGACCGATATTTTGTTCTACCGTTTTATCCCGATTTTGACCAAACATATATTTTTTGTTTTAGCCGTTCTGCAGATTTACAGATTTTTAAATTTTTTTCCTTTTTTTTGAGTAAAATGCATTTAAGGTTGCTACTAACCTATACACAAAATTATGCAATGCTGTGTGTGTCTTCATTAGATTTGTTAATGCATACGTAATAAACATGAGTTTGTTTTAATACCCTATACCACTATGTGGTTTGGGTATAATGACTTTGTGCTGCTGTTTGTAACAACCAAAACTATTTGACCTAGACCCATCTTTAATTATACCGATCGAATCAGAATCACTTTCTGAGTTGATTTAACAATGTCCGTCCGTCCGTCCGTCCGTCCGTCTGTGTGTCCATGTAAAGCTTGTAATCAAACTGCAGGTCGCAAATATGAATGTATTTTGATGAAATTTGGTACATAAGCTTTGAAATTGGTGAGAATCGGTCCATGTTCAGACCTAGCCCCCATACAAATTACCCCTATGAAATAGACATAAATTGCCATAAGATCCAAATTGTCATATAGATCTTACTCAAATTGGGTTTGTATGCGTTCATTACATCCATTAATGAGTAGTCCAAAAATGATCCCTTTGACCCCATATAGAGCTGCTTCCCGATCTTCACTTAAATCTATTAAAAAACAAAAATATTGCACTGATTCTTCTCAAATTTTGTTTGTATACATTTTTGCAAAATACAAGAGACTTTACCAAACATGATCAGGATCGGTCCATTTTTGGACCAAGTCCTTATATAGATATAGCATCCGATATCAACTTTTTCATATCTGCAGCCAAAAAAATTAATAAAAATCCCACTCAAATTTGGTTTTTGCTTATTTTCTATGTCCAGTTAGTTGGGCCTAAGAGATAGGGTCTCTAAACGCATGGTATAGGGTATCGTATAGTCGGTCTAGACCGACTATAATTTTCTTACTTGTTTGTGTTGATTTCTAAATTGGCTCTAATTGATTAACATACCTTTAGGGTCTTTATTCAATGAAAAAATAAAATTTCCTAGAATTTGCACTCGAATTTCGAGGGCTGGAATCTGCTAGTTTTTATATAATCGACTTGCGGTATTGAGAATTTTTTCACTTCATCAGCAAGATTTTCGCCTGTAATTTACTTTTTAGATGCATTTTCTGTTTGATAAAGTTTTTTTTACTAAAATCCGCATTAAACGATAACAATTCAGAATATTTTTGAATCGACCAGTCTTTAATAAATACATTTATTCATTTATAAGATTTTGGGGGGATAAGTAAATTTTTAGCCATGTGGCTGTTTTATATCTGTTTCGGTGTTCATATTCATCGCATTATCCAGCGATGAAGTTACAATTATGTCAATGTTTTTCGTGCTTGTCACTTCATCTTTATTAAAAAAGTTTTGTATTTAGGAATTCATAATTTACATCATTTTGGACAACAGACATATTATCAAAAAACAGATAATAACACGAAAATTTATTACAATACGAGAAGTAACTGAGCTTTAGCAGAATAAAAATGTCATATACAAAAAATTTTAAATATTCTAACTGAAATATATTATAGGTTCGCTGGGTCTTTGACTAACTTTTTTGAAGTTCAATTTATGAATCTAAAGAGCAGCATTTTATTATCAAAGCAAATTTGTCAAATAGGTTAAACCACTTCCAATTATCTAACAATTTGTAAACAGGCGGTCGAAAGGGCATCGCTCTGAAACTATAAAATAACTATAGTATATTATAATTATAGAAAGGGGATACAAAGCATAATTTTTTCCATTCTTATAAATTTTTTTTTATTTATATCGCTATAGCATATTCCAAAAATTCAAATTACTACTAGAGTCTTCAAATAATATCATCCATTACATTTTTCAAGTTAATGTCTACTAAATTAAGTAACAAATTTTGAAAGCTAAAGTTCATATTTTTTATGACTCTTGGCTCGTAATTAGATTACTTAAAAATTAGATATAAGAAGAGAAAAAAAAAACAGGAGGAAAAAGAAAAACAAATTAACCTAATTTGTTTAAAAATTTCCTGTTCTTAAAAAAAAGAAACACTTTCATCAAAATAGTACGATGATGAATGAATTTAATTTTGTTTTTGCTTTTGCAAGAACTCATAACAAAATGTCAATATCCTGTCAGAAGGAAATTGTGCCAGATGAGGTACAAATGTTGCCATTACCACAATCACTAGCACATCACACATCACAGAACACATATACACACACAATACCCACATACACACACACACCCACAAACCGTCACTTATAACAACAAGAACAGCTTTAAATAGCAAAAAAAAAAAAAAAAAAGAAAAACAATCATTTTTAAAATTATGGCAATATGGGTTGAAGTGAAGCAGTAGGAAACCAAAAATGGAACGAAATATAGCACTCGTTCATAACCATCATTCGTTATATAACGAATAAGAGAAATAGT
Source organism: Cordilura impudica (assembly GCA_963682025.1). Lineage (NCBI taxonomy): Eukaryota > Metazoa > Arthropoda > Insecta > Diptera > Scathophagidae > Cordilura > Cordilura impudica. The sequence continues at coordinate 35,840,026 of OY821518.1, read as the reverse complement.
TAAAAACTACCACTCAATAATTAGGCATGTGTTTGAGGCTATATTTTGTTTTTGTTTTCTGATACTATTCTTGTCGGAAATGTTGCTCCATTAAGTTAACTAACAAGGCATATCCTTGAAATCATTGAAATAAAACAAAACACACATGGCTCAAAGGCAATGTGTTTTACTCATTTTTTTTTTTTTGTAATTTTAGCTTTATCAAAAAAAAAAAAAAAAAAAAACATTACGAAGTGTGAGAAATTATGTTGTGCCTGTTGATAGTAGAGAGAATTTCTTCGAAATTTACACGTTTTCTGAGGTGGAAAACGTGAGTAATGAAGCGATAACATTAACATTAAACAGACAACTAACAACGCATAGCTTTATACATATGCTGGTATGTATGTCTCTTTATGTGTGGGTATAAGTAGGTACAGAATTTTCCGATGCTACTAAAAACGTATATTCATTAGGAAACGAGCTGCTTAATGAAGATGGCTGCCTGGATAAATTTGGATTTTAAAGTTAAATCTTTGTTGATTTAATAATGTAAATGTATTTATTAATCACTATATAATTGAGTAATTTTTTATCGGTTCGACAGTCATATACAAAACAATTTTTAACAAACTTAGGATTGTGAAAGATTGTATCCTCTATAATATTAATACGCAAGGTGATTTCTTGTTTGACCAAACATAAATCATTTAATCTTTACACTTTTTTGAAGTAAAATGCTTTTAAAGTTGCTACTAACACATACATAAAATTATACAAGTGTTTGCAAAAATTGTACTTGAAAAGCCCTGTGTTGAACTGAAAAATATTTGCAGACATAAACCAATAACGACAATAACGCGATATAATTTCGTTATAATAATTGCATATCACACGTCCTGTGTTGTATTGAATATCATACCTTTAGTTGGCATAGAACATTGAAAGAAATAAATTTAAAGAAAAAAATTTTTTTCTAGAATTCGCACTCGAATTTTGATGGCTAGGCTTTGCTAGTACGATTTTAATGAAATAACTCTCTTTCTGGAATATCGCATGGCCATGTGGCATAATATCAGAATGCGAAAAAATTCGCTGAGAAATGATCATAAAATTCAATCTTCTCAGGAAAAGACTGTTTTCAATCATATTTTACAATGATAAATTGTTTACAAACAGAAAGAGAATTGGCTGGAATTCCGCTAAAACCAGATAAATTTAGTCAGGTAATAATTATTTTTCGTTTAATACCGTTACACTTTGGACTAGTATGTTCTATCACGCTTCGCTGCAACTTCCCTGACTTATTGAAAGTCATGATACATTTTTCCTACAAAGTTTGTATTGTACAATTAAAACATTTTGTTTAATTTATTTTATAATTTTGTACACTATGCGGTCATGCGCTGATGTTTGTAACTGCCAAAAATATTTGATCTCGACAAATCTTTGATTATACCGTCCATCTATGTGTCCATGTAAGCCTTGTAATCAAACTACAGGTCGCAAATATGAATATATATTGAGGAAATTTGGTATATAAGCTTCAATCGTCCATAGGATGAAATTAGTGAAAATCGATTTATGTTCAGAATTAAGTTGCCATAATACCCTGGAGCAAGCTACATATACTGTCGATGCGAAATAGATGAATTTTCCAATATAATATGGTAGCACATAATGTTAGCGCAGAATTTCGAACATCATTTCGCAATTTTTATTTAAATAATTTTTGATGTTGGCGATTTTTAATTTTGGCGATTTTAGATTTTAGCGATTTCTAATTTTGGCGATTTTTCACTTTAGAAATTTTTGTCATCGGCTATTTATGGGTTTCTCGATTTTCGTTTTTTGGGCTTTTTGATTGTGGCTATTTTTAATTTGGCGATTTTTGAAATTTGCGATAACTCACTTTGGAAAATAGTGCACTTGTCAAAAGTTTCAAGGCTGTCGCTTTCATAGTGTTTCTTAATTTTTTGTATAGGAGGCGCCACGTAGTAAAATTATCCCATTTTTCCCATTTTTTATCAGCAACTTTCTGATGAACATAACGTATTCAGGTCGTACAATTATATATAATATTAAGAGGCGACGCGATCCCTTGTGACATATTCTACACCTTCATTTACCAACCGATTTTGGCAGAACAAATACCATATGAAAGCTATTTTTTTTTACAGATGTTCACCATATTTACCATTTGCTATTTTTTAGCATTTAAAATTGCTACTAACACGCACATAAAACACATATTTAAGCTTCAAAAACTGTGAAATGCTGCGTGTGTTTATTCAATTCGTGTTGAATTGTGAATTGGCTAAAACTGATAAGCATCCCTTTAGGCTCTTACAAAATTATTTATGAATGAAAAAATTAAATTTTTTAAAATATGCACTCGAATTTCGGGAGATGGTCTCTGCTAGTTATTTATTAATAGATTAAAAGAGATGAATATGTATGAAAGGTATTTTTAATCAAACAATCGTCCCAATTTTTGACATGGATATATTAATTAAACTTTTTAACTAAACCTTAGGTACATTTTTGCTTACAATGAAATGAGATATCATAAATGGTTCTTGAGCTATAGCTGAAAAACCAAGCAGCCCAAACATCAAGATAAGGGACAAATATTAAATATAAAGCAGAGTTTAGATATAGAAAACTCACATAACCCAAATTTGATTGCGATTGATATTAATTTGTTTGCCTTCGGATATGAAAAAGTTCATATAGTTTGGTATATTTATAAGGCGACTAGGTCGAAAAATGGACCGATCCCGTAAGGGTAAGGTTTTAAGAGTTAAAAAAGTCGTATTTTCATAATTATTTTTTGAAGATATGAATAATGTTGGATTATTTATTTCATATACACGTTATAGCACAACATTTGAAGAATCTTCGAAAAAAAAATTTCAATTAAAAATTTTAATAAATAAGTGACAGCGAATCTCCGGAAGCGTTGTTTTTTGAACATCATAACCCGTTACCGGATAGTGTGAAATAACAAAATCGAAATGCGTTTAAAAGGTGACATGTTTCCTGAGGTAGTGACGAAGGGTTTTTTAATTGTTTTTTTTTTTTTTGGCCGCATTTTGAAGTGAAAAACACGATTTTTGCTATAAAATTTCGGGAATTTGTTGTTAAAAAATGGGGAAGAAAATAGAAAAAAACTTTGTGGTTACCTGACGATTTATGTGCAGGTATAGTGTGTGTAAAATTTCAAATGAATCGCAGGTTTTGAGTAACGATGTTCACGGACTGCGAACATTTATTTGTGAGAAAAACCATTTAAAGTTTTTTAAGAACTGATTTATATACGGTATACCGTATGAGGTCGGTCACTGGAAACGCTGCTCCGATTCACTTGAAATTTTGACAAAACGCTCCCGACATGTGAAATGCAAAAAAAAAAAAGGTTTTAAAACCTTACCCCTCCTTAAAGAAAATCATTTGGCTAATTCAGGCATGATGTTTCCCATATTGTGGTTGTCAATTGATTTTCTTTTGCAAAACATTTTCAAAACAATAAAATTCAACTTTTGATGCTCAAACCATCACAAAAATTTATTAGGTGTCTATTAGATTATTAGCAGTTACTTTGATCAACGCTATGAAGGTAAAGCCGATGACCCTCAATGCATTAAAAAAATATTATTATATAAAATTTTCTATTGTCTTCTTTTATTACTGTCAGAAATGTACACTAAAATAAATGATTACACTCGGGTCAAAATTCAATCTTCTCATTATTTTTAACATTGAATCTTATAACAATCCCCAAGTGAAAAACTATTGCGGATGAGAGGACACATTATGTTGATGGTAGTGCAGATCTGTCCTTTTTGGTACTATAAAAACAGCTATTGCTTGTGAGCCATCGTAAATGATCGTTCTCCATATCCTGTAATCCTGAATAGGAATCTGAAGCTTATAATGACATATTTTCACAGAACTTTTTGTATTACGAGTGCAAACTACACGATTTACATAAACTTGAAAAATTAATTTCGGCCAGAAATGTAATAAAGTTTCGCTACGTTTCACAACAATTTTCGGCATGATCGTCTTGCTTCTAATGTTACTGACTTTTGCAATACAATCAAAATTCTTAATTTCTATACTTACTTACATATTTTCGATCAAATGAATAAAAATTATTAGAAACTTACCTAAAAAGAAGAAAGAAAAAATATGTTAAAAAAGCTTTTTATAATAGAGTTTCTTATAATCATAATATTACAGTAGCAGACAAAAAATATTGTCAGTAATAACTTTTGTATAATTTTTTTTTTTCATATTGGGCAATATGACTGCAGGGTTTTTAAAAGTGAAATTATTTTGAATATGTCAAATGTAGAAAAATTTTCCTGACAACAGTTTCAAAATGAGAAGAATTCGATACATCCACTTAAAACTATATTATATCATTCTATATAATGAATAGATAAAAAAACGTTTAAAATTTATAGGAAACAATTTTGAAATGTTTCCAAATTCATAATTTTTAATAATTGAGTTGAACTTAATCAGGCTCAAGATCAAATGTTGTGACTTTAAATAAAGCAAAAACACTGGTACATTTGTTTTAAAAAATCGATCTGTATTCTGCATGACAGGTTATACAGCTGTTTCGAGTCTAGTCACAAACATCAGTAATCAAAAGCAGTAGATAGTTTGTTTGGTAAAAAGCTTAATTCATATAACTTTGCTATGAAACCAATGCAATGAGAATCTAAAAAGAGTAATACTATTCAACTTTTCCCAATATAACAAACTTAAAGTAAGAACATTTGATCTTGAGACTGATTAAGTTATAATTCAATCATTAAAATGATATGGGTCGAAAATAAGATTTGTTATTTTTATACAAAATAATAAAATTCCTAATTTTTCGTAAAAATTTACGATTCGTTTTATGAAATGAGCCCCAAAAAATGAGGATAAACAAACATTATAAATGCTTTTGTGGTATCCTCTGTTATAAAAGCAATGCTTTTTAAAAAATCTTTCATGGCAAAAATCAGTTATCTATTTTCATTTAAAATAAAGGAAATTATTATAATTGTAAAACCTAACTATTTATTATATTAATAATACTCGAGAGCACGATTAATGGGCACTGTTTAATCAAAATATTATTATTAACTGGTTGTTTGTTATAGCGTAATCTCTATATTAGTACATGAAGGTAAATTTTAAGCAATATGCGGGCACGGAGGAGTGTGAAAATTTCCATAAATATAGTTCATATGGAGGAGAAGCTGAGAATGATAAAATTTATATTTAATCTGTCTTAAAAATATATTAAATTAAATAAAATAAAATAGTTGTAATTCGTTACACTCTGTTAATGAGAATTATTTAAATCGTGTATGACACATCCTGTGTTGAATTGTGAATTGCTTGAATTGATTAGCATAACTTTAGGCTCATTTTAATATTCATAAATTTTTAAATTAAATGAAAAAATATTTTCTAAAATTTTCACTTGAATTTCTAGTGCTGGGCTGTACTAGTTATAATTAATATAAATAAAAAAATTTTAAAAAATGCTTTTGTGGTAATTATTTTAAATCGAAGAGATCTTAACAAATTTATTGAAAGTAATCCAACAAACAAATGACAAAGCTTAGAAAATATAATAATTCAGGCTTAACAGTGATTGGATGTAAAACAATCTATCCTTATAAAGTTTAATAATTTAGGGCAAAGCCAACAGCAAATTGTCCAACCTATTGGAAGTTTAAGTTATTTTGTTTATAATGCATTGATAGCTAAAAAACAATAAATTTAAAATGGATAAAAAAGAAGTTCTCAGTTTGCTCTAGCAATTGAACAATGTCCATATTTAGTTAACAACACTCAAACGCCATACTGCCTACAAGTAATTGACAGGTTTTATTTTATTTTTGCGGCTACAATCTCTTCTAGTCGTAACCATATAATCTTAAGTTGTAGTTGGGAGCTGTGGTTTGACTCAAAGACTTACTCAATGTGGCAACTTAATCTGCCAAAAAAGTCTTGAATAATTTTGAAATGCCGGAAAAATCATCCAAAAATATTTCACTGATTTGGTTATTCATATCAGGAGTAATGGAGAATTTTCGGATTTTTGTGGAAACATTTTTCAGGATTTTCCAGCTTTTCCAGAAAGTTTGTAGCAAATTCTTTAGCAAGAAGCCATACAAAGTTTCAAGTATGAATAAAATATGAGAGTGAGATAGAGAGAGAGACGGAGAAGGGTTTCAAAATATCGATTGTGGTTATTTTAACAACAATTTTTGTGTTGGCTCTGGCGTTTTCTCCACTGGTTATTTCAGAAATGAGATCAGATGGCGTGCAAATATCTTGCAGAACGTTTAGAGAAAACATTTTTAAATCAAAAAATTATGTAAATAAATTAAATTTAAAAAAATTTTCGATCAAAATTGAACCCACATGATAATGAAGAAAATAAATTTTCACTACATGGCCTCAGATTTTTTGACACTAAACATTCCGCCTTTTCTAATGAGAAGTGATAAAGGGAGAGCTATGAAATGATCGATATGAATATTTAATTTATATTTTGTGCTGATGTTTGCAACTACCAAATTGTATGACCTTGACCCACCTTTTATTATACCCTATATGACTGCGCTGCTGTTTGTAACTACCAAAAATATTTGACTTAGACCCATCTTTTATTATACCGATCGACTCAGAATCACTTTCTGGGTCGATTAAGCGATGTCCGTCCGTCCGTCTGTGTGTCCATGTAAACCTTGTAATCAAACTACAGGTCGCAAATATGAATATATTTTGATGAAATTTGGTATATAAGCTTTTATCGCCCATGGGATGATATTGGTGAGAATCGGTCCATGTTCAGACCTACCCCCATACAAATTACCCCCTATGAAACCGACATGAATTGCCATAAGATCCAAATTATAATATAGATCTCAGCCAAATTGGATTTGTATGTATTTATTATATCCATTAATCAATAGTCCAAAAATAATCCCTATAGCACAATTCTTAGTCATAGGTCCCATATAATCTGTTTGCCGATCTTCACTTAAATGTATCAAAAATCAAAAATATTGCACAGATTTTTCTTAAATTTGGTTTGTATATATTTTTTCACAATATAAGTGACTTTACCAAATATGGTCAAGATCGGTCCATTTTTCGACCTAGTCCCCATATAAATATAGCACCCGATGTGAACTTTTTCATATTTGCAGCAAAAAAAAATTTATAACAATGCCAATAAAATTTGGTTTATGCTTACTTACTATATCGGATTAGTTGAACTGAAAGATAAGGTCTCTTAACCATGGTATAGGTATCATATGGTCGGTCTAGACCGACCATAATTTTCTTACTTGTTTTATTATTCAGAAACCCTTTTTGGGTAGATTTGGCGATGTCCATCCATCCGTATGTGTCTCTATGTATACCCTGCAATCAAACTACGATTCGCAAATATGAATATATTTTGACGAAATTTGGTAAGTATGCTTTTGTCGGCCATAGAACCAATCGGTGCATGGTCAGATCTTGTCCCCATACAAAAGCTTTAAGGACCAAATTATTTTATAGGGCTTGGTCAAATTTGGTTTGTTTGTGCCTAATATACCCATTAATCGGTGGTCCCAAAACAGATCCTATAGAAAATAGGTCGCATATAAAACTGCTTCCCGATCTTTACTTAATCTCTCAAAAAAACAAAATTATTTCACAGATTTGTCTCATATTTGGTTTTAATATATTTTTGAAAGAGGTGAACATATGGTCAGGATCGGTCCATTTTCTGACCTAGTCCCCATGTAGAAATAGCATCCGATGTGGTTTTTATATCTGCAGGCAAAAAAAAAAATAGCAATGCTTTTCAATTTTCCCTTATGCTTATTTTCTATATACAATTAGTTGCTCCTAACACCAATTCTTGAAACGCACGATATAGGTTATCGCATTATTGTAATAATTGTCTAACTTGTTTACTTTTATTTTTGTCATTGGACTTTATTCTCAAACAGTACCTTCAGATGGACATTGAGATAAAGCATTTTCCCCCCTTAAATAATACTATAACATTTTAAAAGGCTTGTAAAAATGCCAAACATACATTTATGGAAAACAGGAAGATATGGACATACAATATGCATTAATGCATTCATAGACCACTTAATATGTACAGCTTTTATCCTTAAGTTGCATACGTACACTCATAAAATATTATTAGACAAACTTTAGTATGAAGTATGCAAATGGTGATTATTACGAGACTTCTGAAAACGAATTACTTAATTTTAAATAATAAAAATATATTTTCGGAAAAATATTTCAAGTATTGCGAACACTTTGGTATAATATAAATATATACATTAGGGTGGCCCTTAATAAAAAAAGTGTTCAAACTCTCGGTCAAACCCACGAGAAATATGCGAATAGCAAAAAAACTGATTGAAAATTTCAAGTGTGTTTATATGGGGAAATATGACTTTTTTTTCAGATTTTGCGCAAATTTCGTTCTATTATATAATTCGGGTTTAGTATTAAATTACCGTTCCAAAAATTTAATAAACTTTAATATAGAATAAAAACTCGCCAAGTAGTAGCAAATTACCTAGAACATTTTTGTGCCAAAAAAAACTAGATCATGGAATTTGATGGTATTTTTTCAACTTTTAGAAATTAATCCAAGCCAACATTTTGTTTTAGTTTCTATACCTGTAAGTACACAGATACGAAGTATTGTTTTATTAACACTTTGTTAATTTATTAAGCATTGAGACCAACAATGGAAAATTTATTTGATAAAATTTTGAAAATTCCTTTTTCAAGTTTTGAAAAATTTTCTTAAACAAAATTTAAAAAAAATTGCTCTAGCTCTTTAAGGTCTTGTTAAATGTATTTTAGAAATTAACTGTGTGAATTTTTAAGTAAATATCTATGACGGAATTTTTTGGCAAGGATTTTATTTTTGCGGATTTCGAGAAAAATGGGATGTTTGTAAAATATTCTGTAAAAGTACCATTTCTAAATACTTTGTATCAAAAATTCATCACTTTTCTACTTTTAAATGTTATATTTTATCTTCATAGCCTAGGGTTTTGGAAAAAGATAATATAACCCCATTAACCCTTTTGGGATTGTGGTCAGATATGACCCCAAACTAATAAAATACAGTTTATTTAAAAACATCAAATATTTTGTAAGTGCTAATGAATTTTTAGATGCGGCACTTAAAATATAATAACCAAATGTGTAAAACTTCTGTTCTTTAAATTTGGGATAAATCCGAGAACGCTAACTCATTATTTGCCAAGACCAGCTTTGGATTTAAAGATATTTTTAAATAAAAATTACGGAAAACGAAATTTTCTGTTAAACTCGATGAAACCACTATTTCGAATTTTAGAAAATAATTCCGTTTTTTTTTTTTTATTTATTCAAGGCTTCAGTGCTCCTGGGATCAAAATAATCCGTTGTGATATATATTTGGTGCAAGTATCTGCTTTTAACCAATTTTGTTATGAAATTATTTTATGAATAAAAATTATCTATTTTTTTAAATAAAATAAGAAGATCCACAAATGACCCAAAGCTAATAAAAGACGATTTATTTGAAAGAATATGAAATATAAAATTAATTTTATTTTTTTTTGTGTATTTGAGGATGATTTTGTGTGCGGTTCATATTGGTTTCTGTAATCACTTACGACTTGCAATAAGTATTGCTTTTCTTTAATTTTATATTATTATTTTAATTTTATATTTCATATTCTTTTGAATAAATTGGCTTTAATTAGCTTTGGGTCATTTGTGGTTCTTCATATTTTTTAAAAAAAAATATAAATAGTTTTTATACATAAAATAATTTTATAACAAAATTGGTTAAAAGTTGTTTTAATTTATATTCGCGACCAGTAAGCAGACAATTGCACCAAAGATATAGCACAATAGATCATTTTGATCCCAGGAGCATTGAAGGGTGAAAATTAATCGAATTATTCTTCTTAAATTCTAAATAGTAGTTTCATCGAATTCAACAGAAAAGCTCGTTTTCGGTAATTTTTATGTAAAAATATCATAAAATTCAAAGCTGGCTTTGGCAAATGGTGGGTTAACGTTCTCCGATTTATCTAAAATGTTAGAGATGGAGGGTCTACACACTTAGTTATTATAGTTTAAGTGTCGCATCTAAAAATTCAATAGCACTTACAAAATATTTGAATTTTTTGAATAAATTGTTTTTTATTAGCTTGGGGCCACATGTGACCCCAATTCCAAAAGGGTCAATGGGGTCATAATACATTTTTCCGAAACCCTAGGCTATTAAGATAATACTTAATATTTAAAGCTTGAAAAGTGATGAATTTTTGATACAAACTATTTAGAAGAATATTTTACAAAAATCCCATTTTGCTCGAAAACCGCAAAAATAAAATCATTGTTAAAAAATTTCTGGAATACGGACCTACCTGCAACTTCACAATGTTTATTTCTGATATGCATTTAACAAGACCTTAAAGAAATAGAGCAATTTTTTTAAATTTTGTTTAAGAAAATTTTTCAAAACTTGAAAAAGGAGTTCTCAAAAAAATTTTCAATTTTTGGTCTCAATGCTTAATAAGTTAACAAGGTGGTAATAAAACAATACTTCACACCTGAGTACTAACGAGTATAGAGACTAAAACTAAATATTGGTTTGTATTAATTTCTTAAAGTTGAATAAAATGCCATCAAATTTCATGATCTAGTTTTTTGTTGGCACAAAAGTGGTCTGGGGCATTTGCTATTTCTTGGCGAGTATTTTTTCGATTTTCAAGTTTTATAGCTTTTGGAAAAGACAATCTAATGCCGATCCCGAATTATATAACATTTTGTCGGAAAAATTAAACTATAGGACAAAAATTTCGTAAAATCTTGAAATTTTCAAACAAAAGTTTTTTGTTTCGCATATTTCTAGTGGATGCGACCGATAGTTTGAACGATTTATTTGTTAAGGTCCACCTTAATGTACATACGTTAAAAATTTAAGAACTCATGTAAGGATTATTTATTAAGTAAATCAATTATATTTTGGGTAATATTTCTAATTTATTATAAATATATGTACGTAATTTAAATTCTGGTTTTATTTTAAAAGCGATAATAATGTCTTTATGACGCAGCGACCTTCTTGCGACTGTGTTCTTGTTACACCTCGCTCTCTACTTTATCTAAGGATCTTTTTATCGAAGACACAAAAAGCGATTATGATGAAACTGTTATGTGTTTTTGATTTTGATACGAATATGGTTGCTAGGTCACAACTACGTACGATAGCATTGTCCTAATACAAGCAAGTAAGCAAATTATAGTCGGTCTAGACCGACTATACGATACCCTATACCATGCGTTTAGAGACAATATCTCTCAGGCACAACTAACAGGATATAGAAAATAAGCATAAACCAAATTTGAGTGGAATTTTTGTTAATTTTTCTGGCTGCAGATCTGAAAAAGTTCATATCGTATGCTATATCTATATGGGGACTGGGCCCAATAATGGACCGATCCTGATCATGTTTGGTAAAGTCTCTTATATTTTACAAAAATATATACAAACAAAATTTGAAAAGAATCCATGCAATTTTTTTGTTTTTGATAGATTTAAGTGAAGATCGGGAAGCATCTCTATATGGACCCTATGACTAAGAATTATCCTATAGGGGTTATTTTTGGACTACTGATTAATGGATGTAATGAACGCATACAACCCCAATTTGACTGAGATCTATTTCATAATTTGGATCTTATGGCAATTTATGTTGATTTTATAGGGGTCATTTGTATGGGGGCTAGGCCTGAACATCGACCGATTCTCACAAATTTCAACAGCGTTCATCCTATGGCAGACAAAAGCTTATATGCCAAATTTCATCAAAATATATTCATATTTGCTACCTGCAGTTTGATTACAAGCTTTACATGGACACACAGACGGACGGACGGAAGGACATCGTTAAATCGAATCAGATAGTGATTTTGATTCGATCGGTATAATTGAAGATGGGTATAGGTCAAATATTTTTGGTAGTTACAAACAGCAGCACAAAGTCATTATACCCAAACCACATAGTGGTATAGGGTATAATCATGTGAGTCCAATCACAGGGGAGATGTTTAAACATCTGGTAATAAATAAAATGCAGAAAACAGCGACAAAAAGATTATTACATATCATAATTTTTTCACCAAACAATCATGTCACACCGATTTGTCTTAATGCTTACCTGTTACGCGTAAGATCTTACGCTCATATATTACGTTGTTTTTGTGATTGTATTGTGTATTAGAAATTTACCCCCCTGCGCGTATAGATGTTTACACATCAAAAGTGTTGGATTGTGAATTGGCTAAACTTGATGAGCATACCTTTAGTGTCTTATAAAATAATTTATTAAATGAAGAAATAAATTTGCACTCGAATTTCGAGGGCTGGGATCTTCTAATAATGCCTTAAAAATGGTAGCAAAATTCAAAGAGGCAAAAACATAATTTTTGGATGACCGAGAATTGTGATTTTCGTTTAACAGTTTTGTAAAAAAAAGCAAAAACAATATCTGAAATAAAAAAATAACCTATTATCCGAGCCACAAAACCCGATCTCGCTTATCCGAGTATTGATTAACCGGTTTGTGGAAAACATAAACGATATTATATAAACTAAAAAAAAAAATAATCAAAATTAGCCAATTAACATAACCAAAACACGATTTCGGTTAATCGAGAATCGCGTTGTTTTTGGTAAAAAAAAAAAAATTTATGTAAAACAACAACGGTTGGCAAGAAATGGTATGAAAATTAAGAAATAAATTCTAACCAATGCTAAAAACCTTACTTTTGGTGATTTTCGGTTGACCAATTAGAAACAATAAGATACATACAAATTTACCGGTAAACCACGATACAAGATCCGGGTTCCGGTTACTGTAGCATTGAGTTTTATTTAACCGATATGTGGAAATATCAAAATTAAAATAAGTAACCGGTTAACCGCACAACAAACCGCGGATTTCGGTTCAACAAGAATAGATTTTTGGCTGTCCGTTTGGTGGAAAAAATCAATAAAAAAGCTAACCGGTTAACCAAGCCAAAAAAAAAAAAACCGGTGGTTAGCTTTGCCGAGAATTGTGATCCGATTAATCGGTTTGTGATAAACACAGACAATATAAAATGAAAATAACCAGCTAACCGAGCAAAAACTATGGATATTTGGTTAACCGAGAATTGTTTTTAAGAAGGTTATTTTGCTGACAAATAATAATGGCTGTAAAAAATATACGGTTAACCGAGGCAAAAACACGGATATTCGGTTAGCCGAGATTTACGTTTCTAAGTTGGTTAGTTTTCTAACAGCCACTAACGGTTGTTAAAATAAACGGTTAACCGAGGCAAAAAAACATAATTGTGGTTTCGTTTATCGGGTGTGGAGAAAAATCAGAAACGATATCTAAAATAAGAAAATAACCGGTTAATCGAGCTAAAAAACTCGGATACTCGGCACTGATTTTTCGTTAAGCGGCTTGCACAGAAGATAAATAATATATAAAATTAAAAAAAATATTTGGTTAATCGAGAATGGTTAACCAGTATGCTGAAAATCTAAAAACGGTTAACGAATATGTGGTTTTTACTTTAAGTGGATAACCGGTTTGTAAAAACTAGTTAAAGTCATTAAATTATATTAAAGGCTTTGTCAATTTTTTTTTTGGTAATCCAATAATGTTTACGTTTACGACTAAGTATTATTATTCGTAACGAAATCACTATTTTTTCTCTGTGATTGTAGACAACAAGACACAAACGCAATAAGGATCCTTTGATGATGGTCGCACCGAGTGCATGGGGAATATGACAAAGCTATTCATTTGATAAGCTACACGGTAAAAGGTGTCCAACAAATAACAAAGTACATAACAAGGGAAAGTAAAAACACATGTTAAGAGTATAATGTTTAGTCAACCAGTTTGTTGGAGTACGTATGACACACTCCTTTTGATGTACAACATATTTTGTGTTGTAGTAAACTAATGTTATTCTATACACTTAACGTGTGTGTGTGCTTGCTACCACTACTACTTCCTAATATTTTATGCTACTACAGATGACTGACTGCATTAACATGTAACCGAACCCTTCAGTCTAGTATTAAAATACATTACTTCATGCCACACATACACACACACAACCATGCATACATACGAATAAGTAATAGTAAAAGTAGTACCATTAACATATCAAACTCCCTTGAAAGGGGCTAAGAAATTACAATTCAACTGCAGACGTTAATAACACGTAGACGTAGGAGGGGGGGTTATTTTATATTTCATTCATATTGGTTGGTGTCCTGTTAAACATGCATTAGGGAGTTGCTGCCATGTTTTAAAGGTGTAAATTAAATTTTACAAAAGTATAAATTTTCCTTTTGGACAAACACTCTCACACGCTTAGTAAGGTATACTTTAATGTTTAGACTTCCAGACTGGTATATGATTATAAAAATAAACAACAGGTCCTTGGGGAAAAATATAGGGTAAAATAACATTGTGATCCCATCTACTAATTTATGCATATGCTATTAAATCAATGTTTTACACTTAGAGAGATAGCGTTTGACTTTCAGTTTAATGACTGTCTGAATGTTTGTATTGGTAAATTGGCGAAATGATTGAATTTGCCACTTTCTGTTTTAACTCTCTTTCTTCCAGGAATTTCCAAGTACAGAAAATACGTGCTGTCTGCTTATTCCGATACACGGCTTAATAATCTAACTGGTTTTCTAGTGAAGTAAGGGGAGGTTTGAAGAATATTATGCCTTTGCCACACAATATTTTGGTTAAAAAGTTGCTAATAAAATTACTAACACAATAGCGTACAATAAACGTCGAAAATTTAACTCGTTAAAAAGATTTAGAGCCTCATTATTTTTTTACATTCACTCTGTTCTTTAATTCTATTCTATTATCATTTTATTGTAGTCTCACAATACACACTTGTTTACGGTTGAATTCGTTTATATCCTAGCAATTTCTAAATTTTTTGATTGTTTGAGTTTACTTTAGTATGAGTGTGTGTGTATCCAAGCTATGTTTGTCTGGTTAAATGCTGGTGAAATTAAAACATTCTTTCTCTCGTCTATTAGAATTAAAAAAAAAAATCAGACTAACAGTGGGCATAGTAATTTGGCAAAAAAAAAAAATAATTTTTGCAGAAAATTTTTCCGCAATTTTTCCAGTTTTTTTTCGAGAAAACAAAAAAATTTTGACTATGCAGAATCAAAAGCTCTATTAATGAGCCATATATACCAACGTCACAAATATGGAGAAAAAAAGAGGTTGAGTTAGAGACGAGCTCAACAGAAGTCTATATGGATACTCTGGGGCTGCCTCCTCTGTCTACCACAGGAAAGGATTTAGATTGCCTCCAGATATCATATGATAGATATGAATAAAAAAAGAAATAAAAAAATATATTTTTTCAAATTAAAAATAATAATAATCAAATTTGGCAAGGATAACTTTCATTAAAAAGCACAAAAATATTTATTTTTTCTATCCCATTGTAAAATTTACAGATTTTTAAGAGAAATTTTTTGAAGAAAAAATACTTTTTAAGATAAAGGTACTATTTTAAGAAAAGGCATTTTATTTAAGAAAAGTAACTTTTTTAAGAATTTTTTTTTAAGAAGTACTTTTTTAAGGAAACGTAGCTTCCTATGCAAAGGAATTTTTTTAAGCGAATTTACTTTCTTAAGAAAATATATTAATTTTATTAAAGTACAGTTTTTTTTAAACGGATTTTTTTTAAAGAAGTAATTTTTTTAAGAAAAGGCCCTTAGATAAAATTTTACTGATTTAAGAAGGTACTCTCTTCACAAAAGGTAGTTTTTTAATGAAAGGTACTCATTTGGCCCTGCGCTTAGTAAGTCTCCCATTGGCTTTAAAATAATGAAAAGGTCCGAAGGGACCTATAACGAATTGGGCTTGGCGGGATGTATTTTGATGATTTCGATTGTTAAACTTAGATTATACAAAGCAATAAAAGGGCAAAAAGCTTCTTTTTGCGGATTTCACCATTTTATTCCTATTGAATATAATTGAATTGAGTTCATCTTCATTCAAAATCATCGATCAATAATTTTTTCAGTCAAAGAATCAATAAAATCGCTTTCATTGAATATTTTTTCATTTCAAATTTTATTATTCTCAAATTGAATGAATTATTGAAATTTTGATGATATGAATAATGATGATATGAGTTCAGTTTCATTTTTGGTGATCAGCGTGCATGAATATATCTGTGGTCACAAGCGATAACCGCCTAGGTCTACTTAAGAACGATTTGAGTTAAGTATGCTATCGTATTCTACTAAAAACGCTTTATATTTACATGAAATCCCCATTTTTCTAACACTGTTATTTAAAAAGTTATTAATGAAAACATACTGACCTAAGGCGTAATAAACTCCCTTTACATTTTTATAAACAGTTATTTTTCTCGAAAGAATGATTTTCGCCGATTTGATTTATGTATGCTATCATATTCTGCTAAAAAATCTTTATATTTAAGTGAAATCCCCATTTCTCTAACCCTGTTATTTAAAAAGTTATTAATACAAATATTCTGACTTACGTCGTAATGAAGCCCCATTACATTTATATAAAAAGCTATTTTTCTCGAAAGCATGATTTTCGAGTTAGGCGGTTATTGCTTGTGACCACAGATATATACATATATATGGGGTATTTCATGTCAAGTGCACCAACTTTTGAAACCGATGTCTTCCGATCGGGATGAAATTTACACCAAGGTTAGTCCTATTGAATAGTAGTTTAGACACAATTTTTCAACAAGATCGGTCCAGATCTCTCTGAGTTAGAGGGGATCAAAATTTGACATTTTGGCCAAACAGGTGTTTTTTCTCATCCATGTAACTTATTACCTATTGTTCTTAGAAAATTTTCTCCCAAAGAGTTTAGATAGCTATTTCTTCAATATTTCGGAAAAAAATACTTTAAAAAAAAAAAAAAAATTGTAGACTTTTTTTTTGCTAAATTAAAGCATTTTTTGCCTTTTTTTCAAAAAGGGCATTTTTTTTTTTTTTTCATAAGAAAGCTTAGAATTTTTCCTTTAAGAGCTTCTTGGTCGCTTAGTGGGATGGGAGTGGGATATCTATCAAAATAAATGTTTTGTAATTCAAGACAACGGTTTTTCAATTTTTCACAAATGCACTATTTTGAATTTTTTCCTATTTTTGTGAAAAACTTTACAAATAAAACTTATACTGAGAAACTAGACAAATTAACCTTTCCGAAAGTATGTAACATACCTTCATAACATAACAGAAGAGAATGGTTATCTGTAACCTGAAAGAGTTATTTGCAACATTTCAATCTGAACACGAGGATGTTAGAATTGGCTTCACGAAATTAACCCAAATGCGGCCAAAACTTTGCGTTTTGGCAGAAAGCAGCGGAACTCATACAGTATGCGTTTGCATTTACCATGAAAATCTTAAACTGATGTTGAAGGAAATCAACTTAAAGTATTTAACAGATGATTCGGCAGAAGATTTACACGATTACCGCGATTGCCTTAAATTGACTATGTGTCCTAATGCAACAACTTCTTACCACTTAGGTGAATGTACCAATTGCCCGAAAACCACATTCATCAAAGAAAATTTAATCAAGTCTTTAGATCGAGAATATATAGAGGAGGTCAAATTTGATTCTTGGATTTAGACTGACAGATGCACATTGAAAACAATCATTTTAAATGTGGATGATTTTGTGGAAGAAATGTGTACCGGATTGCTAAACTTGAGAAACCATGACTTTCAAGGATTTGAACATAAATTTGAAGTCTGGTGAGTTCGTTATTTCATATGATTTCGCAGAAAACTATAAATATGTTCTTCAGGATACCATACAAGCATTCCACTTCAATACCGACCAAGCAACTATATTCACAGTAGTTATTTACTACATGAAAGATGAAAAACTGGAACACAAAAGTATTGCAATCATATCCGACGATTTAAAACATGATAGCGTTGCCGTTTATGAGTACCAGAAGAGAATACTAAAATTTCTAAAATCTAAATCTACAGTAACGAAGGTATACTACGTTTCGGACGGAGCTCGTCAACATTTTAAAAACAAAAGTAGCTTGGCAAATCTTATGGCCCATGAAAAAGATTTTGGAATGCCAGCTGAGTGGCATTTTCATCCTACTGCTCATGGTAAAGGAGCATGTGATGGTATTGGAGCAAACCTTAAAAAAAATGCAGTATAGCCTCCAGTGCTCTCATCAAGATCGCATCTTAGATGCGACTGCTTTATTTCATTGGGCAAAGAATTATTGAAAAAAAAACTAAAATAGTTTT
This sequence comes from Cordilura impudica, assembly GCA_963682025.1. NCBI lineage: Eukaryota > Metazoa > Arthropoda > Insecta > Diptera > Scathophagidae > Cordilura > Cordilura impudica. Next base: position 35,821,617 of record OY821518.1, on the reverse strand, counting down.
TAGTAGCAAAGAGGATCATAAGGAAACATTGAAAACACTGAAGAGCAGATTCGATGCTGCGGTAACAATCGATGGCACCGCTCAATACCATGCTTTTATACCGCTTGTCGATGGAAGACTCAAGTTGAAAAAGTTTTCTGCCTCTATTTAGTGCGATTTCTTTCCAAAGACAACAAATAAACCAGCAGCGAAATCAACAGCTGAACCTAGTAACGCCAAGAAAGGATTGACAAAAAAACGCAGTAAATGAAGGCGACAAAAAAGCTGGATGAAAGACTGGGTATTTAAAAATTTACAAGACTTAAGTACTTCATCAGCTACAATAAATTAGGTGTAAAAATAGTTATGATATAAATGGATGTAGTGTAATTAAGATTAAATTTTATTAAATTATTTATCTTTTTATTTTTATTATTATTATTATGTATTAATTTAATTATTATTACAAATAAATAAAAAAAAATAATTTTACAACAAAAAGTGATTTTTTTTCCTAAGTTTAACATATTCTGGGTATTACAGTATCGAGGGTATGAAATTTTAGTTAGGTATGTTACATACCTTCGGAAAGGCTAATTTGTCTAGTTTCTCAGTATAAGTTTAAAATTCAAAATAGTGCATTTGTGAAAAATTGAAAAACCGTTGTCTTGAGTTACAAAACATTTATTTTGATAGATATCCCACTCCCATCCCACTGAGCGACCAAAAAACTCTTATGGGAAAAATCCTAAGCTTTCTTATGAAAAAAAGAAAAAAAAATGCCCTTTTTCAAAAAAAAAAGGCAAAAAATGCTTTAATTTAGCAAAAAAAAAGTCTAAAATTTTTTTTTGTTTTTTTAAAGTAATTTTTTCCGAAATATTGAAAAATAGCTATCTAAAACTATTTGGGAGAAAAATTTTCTAAGAACAATAGGTAATAAGTTACATGGATGAGAAAAAACACCTGTTTGGCCAAAATGTGAAATTTTGTTCCCCTCCAACTCAGAGAGATCTGGACCGATCTTGTTGAAAAATTTGTGTTTAAGCTACTATCCAATAGGACTAACCTTGGTGCAAATTTCATCCCGATCGCAAGACATCGGTTTCAAAAGTTGGTGCACTAGACATGAAACCCTCCATATATACTATATATATATTTTTTTTTTTTTTTGTAATTCATCATAATTGAGTATTTTTACATAATGGCACAAAGAAGAAAAGTAAGTATTGTAAAATAAAATTTCTAACATATGATTGTTCCATAAAGAAATTGCTGCAGATTCTTAAATACCTTGCAACAAATAATGAATGACGAAGATGATGACTTTTTTGATGATAGTGAAGACAAACATTTTTTCACCTGACAGCGATGCAGAAGACGAATAATATTTATCATCAAATAATAGCGTTGAAAGCGTGGATGTGGAAGATGCAGTAGAAATAGATCACAGCGCTTCAGTTACATATTTATCTAAGGACAAAAATGTAGTTTGGAAAGAACAGCGACCACTTCAAACAGTCAGGTTACCAAAAAACCAAATTTTATTGAATAAGCCTGGACCTACCAAAAGAGGAACCTCTATGGTTACATATATAATATTGTGATTTAAATGACAAATCAAAAAGGTGTAGAATTACACTCCTTGTCACTTGAATAGGACACCCCCTAAGTGTGTTTGCGATCACCCACTGCTCCCAAACCAATGATAAGAGACTTATTTTTTTTTTTTAATTAAAGATCATTTAGTTGCTTTGTCTTAACCAGCAGGAATTCTTCATGGTAAAGCTTTAATCAGTAACAAAAAATTCTTAAACTCAATCCGTCAAATTCAGGGGCTCAAATTTTGCGTCACTTGAATAGGACAGTTAAACAAAAAAAACATATCAGAGATCTCAGATTATTTTTAACATAAAAATGAAGAAAAAAAATTGTTTTAATAATGCGTCGAGCCACCTTGATGTTCCAAAACTTCAGTCATCCGTTTTGGAAGAGATTGATACAAGCTAGCCAAGTAATTTAATGAAATCGAGTCCCAAGCTAATTCGATTGCTGTAACTAGTTCGGGTACACTCGAATATTGCTTTCCTGCGCCATATATATCACGTGTCAGCCATCCCCAAAGATTTTCGATTATATTTAAATCGGGTGAGTATGGCGGCCAGCTTAAGAGGTCCACATTTTGGCTCTGTATATAAGATTTTACGACCCGAGCTGTATATATCGGCGCATTATCTTGTTGATATATCCATGGGAGAGGCCCGAAAAGGTTTTGAAAAAATGGAAACGCCCCTTTTAATATTTCTTTGTAGCACAAAGCATTCATCGTTGATGACATAAATTTTAGTTTGCAGGTGCCATAGTAGGAAATGGCCCCCCACACCATAACACCTCCAGCTCGGCTATGCAGACGGTCCAAATGATGGGGTTCCTTGCGGAGGTCATCGAAATAGTAACTATAACCATCTGGGCCTTCTAAATTAAACTTTTTTCGTCTGAGAAGACCACTTTATGCCACTAAAAGGTCCAGGCCACATGTTTGCGACAAAAATTGAGGCGTTGCGCTTTTCTTGCCGGGTTAAGGGGAGGCTTCTTCTTTATTTTTAACCTCTTTAGGTGTTAAGCCTTCATAATAACGCGATGGACAGTGGATACACTAGCATTTACATCACATTTTTCAAGAATTTTCGCCACAGAGTCGTGAGAATTTGACGCTTTTCTTAATATGAGGCGTCTTTCCGATTCGGTGAGCACACTGCACGTGCGGCCTTTCATATTTTTTCCATATTCAGACTCATTACTTAAGAATCCCGATATGACATGTCGGCTCCTGTTGATTTTTTTTTTTTGGATATTTTTGCAATTGATAGGCCAGAGTCCTTGTATGCCTTTATTTTTCCTTTTTCCCCTTCAGATAAGGCTTTTCCTCGACCCATTTGAACTTTATATTAAAGACAATAGCCGAAAATCACAAAAAAATTCGATCAGAGAAAACTCTGTGAGCACGTGCCAAAGTAGACGATCAAACAAAACGCATGTTCTATTCAAGTGACACAAAAGTACTGACTCAATTTCAAGCGAATTCCAGCATAAAACAAGAAAAAAATATAACGGTTCTTTGCCACAACTTGCAGCTTGTTGCTGCACCTTCATTCACATATCACTTTTGAAGTAGGATTGTAATCTTATATTATAGTCATCATGTTGACTTTCAAGGCATAATATTCAGCACAATTTGTGCCGTACAAAAAACATTAAAGCCTATTTTCGGCAAATTTTATTTATTCATTTAAAAAGTAGAGTGAATATTTAAAAAAACGGAAACTTATGCTACTGAAATGAATTATACATTAGTAATTAAGACTATAGACACTGTTTTTACTTAGGGGAACAAAATTCTTTCCATGGGTGCAGTAAATATACTTCAGTCCTACTTAGTCACACGTTGTTAAAATGTATCCGTACCGTAAATGTTATGTTGGCATTTAGTGCAAATATAGAACGTAAAAAACGAACCAACATGTTGCTGTGTAAAATTCACCAAACTTTATCAGCTGTTCACAAATTCCACGTGCAAACGTAGCAAAAATCTACTTTCAACAGATTGGGACATTCCGGTTACGTGACAGATGAGTTCAGTAACTGCTCTAAATGCATTTCATGTAACAGAAAAAAACATCTGACATGTTTGATTAAGGTTACGTGTGGCTAATATGGTGTTCACACTACGATATTTTGAGGTGTTTTAGCTCATGTTTTGCAAATCAAAACACAGTCGTTCACACTTGATTTAGTGTGTTTAAGCTAAACATTTCAGCAAACTGAACAGCTGTTTCAAAAATAAAAAACAATTGAAAAGTTATAAAATTGTGAAAATTGATAAAAAATAATATCATTAAATTGGCGGCCAACTACTTAAATTATATTAATGATGAAATTATCAATATAGATGCGTTATTTTCATTTTTGTATTGTATTTTGTATTGTATTTTTATGATTGTAATGCCACTTTAATAGTAATGTTAAAAAAACAAGGATGCCAACTTGGCAAACATGAGAAATATTGCACTGAACATGCGCAAAGTTAAATACAACTCTGTCATATTTTTGGGTTTTGAGGTGTTTAAGATTTAAACATCTCAATTGAGATGTTTAGCCAAACGAAAAAATGTATGGGAAAACATCTCAATTTGACTTGTTTATCGCATAAACACTAAACACTTCGCTAAACACTTAAGTGTGAACGCCATATAACAAGGCCTTAATATTTTATTTACTATTGTGATAAGGCGGAAGTAGATATTCTAGCCGGCAACCTATGCATCAAATTTGTAAAGCTTCTATAAATTGATTATTTAAAGATACTAACAGTCATTTAAAATGGAAAAACGATTTGAAAAGTAGTGATGTGTTTGATTTTTTTCAACTATTTATGGTTAAAAATTCTAATGCGGAGTGTACTTACGATAAAGATAAAATTTTGAATTTTTAAATGCAGTAAAAGGTCCTCTCGAAAGAAGAACAGTGCTACGGAAATTTGATTACTTTAAAGTGCAATGCAGCAACAAGCAATAAAACGACGCACAGTGGACCATTCGAGAAGGCGGTCAAAAATCTATAACTTTTGATTGGATTTGAATTTTGATATGGGGTTTCTTTGGTTTGATAGGTGAGACTTTAGCCTATAAGTTTTGCTATAAAACGTAATTCTCGACCGAAAAGAAAAAAGGTACAGAGGGTTTAAAATACATTTTCAATTGTAGTTGAATTTTAGTACAAAAGTGAAGTGTTAAAAGGTAAAAAAGGTTTTTTTTTTAATATAATGTCTTATTATACCCTATACCACTATGTGGTTTGGGTATAATGACTTTGTGCTGCTGTTTGTAACAACCAAAAATATTTGACCTAGACCCATCTTTAATTATACCGATCGAATCAGAATCACTTTCTGAGTTGATTTAACAATGTCCGTCCGTCCGTCCGTCCGTCCGTCCGTCCGTCCGTCCGTCCGTCTGTGTGTCCATGTAAAGCATGTAATCAAACTGCAGGTCGCAAATATGAATATATTTTGATGAAATTTGGTATATAAGCTTTTATCGGCCATGGGATGAACGCTATTGAAATCGGTGAGAATCGGTCCATGTTCAGACCTAGCCCCCATACAAATTACCCATATGAAATCGACATAAATTGCCATAAGATCCAAATTGTCATATAGATCTTACTCAAATTGGGTTTGTATGCGTTCATTACATCCACTAATGAGTAGTCCAAAAATGATGCCTTTGACCCCATATAGAGCTGCTTCCCGATCTTCACTTAAATCTATTAAAAAACAAAAATATTGCACTAATTCTTCTCAAATTTTGTTTGTACACATTTTTGCAAAATACAAGAGACTTTACCAAACATTATCAGGATCGGTCCATTTTTGGACCTAGTCCCTTTATAGATATAGCATCCGATATGAACTTTTTCATATCTGCAGCCAAAAAAATTAATAAAAATCCCACTCAAATTTGGTTTTTGCTTATTTTCAATGTCCAGTTAGTTGGGCCTAAGAGATAGGGTTTCTAAACGCATGGTATAGGGTATCGTATAGTCGGTCTAGACCGACTATAATTTTCTTACTTGTTTTTTCAGTTAATTTTACAGCTAATACTTTTTAACAATTTTTTAAGTTAATTTTTTCAGAAAATGCGAAACTTTGGCCCCCGTAAACTTTTTAGTCCTAATGTGCACAAGGGCCAAAGGTTGCTTTTTTTTTTTTGAAAGATCCCGAGTTAAAATATAATTTATTAAGAAGTTTCAATGAAAAACTCGTATGTTTTTGCTTTAGTTAAATTTTTTTTTATTGTCTTTTTAAATATCAATTTTTATGGTAAATTTATGAAATATAACAATTTTTATTGTACAAAATATATAAATTTTTAAATCAAGAAAATTTTTTAACTAAATATATGGAAAAAAGTGTAACGTGTTGTTAGTGTAATGAAAAAGTACTTTAAATCAACCAATTTTAGTAAAAATATCTTCTAAATAGCCTTGATTTTCATTTTCTAGAAGTTGTTTAGCTTCTTCGTCTAATTCAATAGAGGTAGTTTTCCATTTTTGACGAATGTTGGACATATGTATATGGATCTGAAGTGCACAACAAAATAGTGATAGGGTCTTCATTAGTACAACATCTGGACATTTTCCTTGTGATATGCTCGCGAAAGAATCTGTAGTCTTTGTTCCTTTTTTCTTGCGCTTCTTCAGATATATCTCCCATTGGTAGCATATTGTTTTGAATTATTTATTCCCCATGGTATAAAATTTTATTAACTGTGGATGGCATATATCTCCAAGAGTATTTTTCATTATAAAGTATAGCTGCTTTATAGGCGTACTCTCCAAATTTTTTAGCATTTATCTTTCTGCTGCATGCTAGAACTTGTAATATGATTTTGAATCGTCTTATTAATTCATGATCTACACCTGTGATAGATGTTGCAGTTTCCGGATCGGAAAAAAATCTCCTTGCAGTATTTCCATCATTCGTGTTTCCTTCCCCTTGTTTCGGTTGGTCGATTATGAGGCTTGGCTGTAGATATTTTTGTTGAATTTGTTTTTTTTTGCTTTCTTTTTTCTTCATTTTCTTTCTTTTTTCTCACTGTTTCGCCTAACGGACCAAATTCCAAATCATAACCCAATTTAAGAATATGCTCCATGAAACGTATTCTAGCATGAAGAGGGGACATTCCAAATTCGTAGCCTTCCTTAGAAATATCGTCTTCTGGTGGGGGTTGGCTTAATTGACTTGATGTCTTTTCGCATATAATGCAGCTTGACGTTGACTTTGTTCCAGCTAAAGCTTTTGCAACTTTTCCATCAATCATTGTGAGACACATTTTAAAATGTACTTCAATGTCTTGGTCATCAAATTTAAATATTACTGGTTGAAGTTCCTTAATTTGATCTTTTATTTTTTAAACTTCTTCAGTTATGACATCTTTGGTTTCCTTTTTGAATGCAAATTTTATTGGTCTGCAATACTTTGTTGAAGTAGGAATTTCATTTTTCCATATATCAATTTCTGTTGCTCTACTAGTTGATGGCTCTAAGACGCCGTACCATAAAGATACCGTAAACAAATTAGCATCTGATGAATTTTCGGCATTAAATTGCTTGTATTGTTTCTGACCAGAGGATCCATCACATCCCCATTTAGAAATTAAAGTAATGCTGCCATTACCAATTTTTTTTAAATGATCAGTATCAAGCGTATTTAGCAATCGTTCTGCATTATGTTCAAGGAGATCTTGCAATTTTATTTCTGCTGATGTTGAAGTGACACTAATAGCAGATTGTGAAGGTAAGCATTCTTTTTTGGCAGAAACTAAATCTCGATACTCTGGAAAAATCCCACAATTCTTTTCATTGGTTCGCTTCCGCAATTCCTTATACTGATTTTCGGTCAATTACAAATCCAAAATAGGGCGAACACTTCTTCCGGAGTAAATTTCTTATCTTCAATTGGTGTAGGAATGCTTTTCAAAATCCTCTATGTTAATTATTTATTATAAATACTCTTCCTTGGAAAATGTAAAATAAAAATTTTCATCTTTTATTACCACTTTTAGAAGCATAAGAAACCCACACCCTAACGCCTTTTAAAAGATGAAACATAACTGCTCATATCTTAAAGGGCTATGTCGCAATAGTTTTTTTTTTACCATTTACCTGTTATTTAAATTGTTTCCCATTTTGTCAGGTCTTTAAACTATGTAACTCTAATTCAGACTATTAATGTTTTTGAAAGTAAATGTACCTGTAACAATTAAGCGCATTACATCTCAACCCTTTTTTATAAGTATATAACAACTCCTGACAACTCTACCGACACGCAAAAAATACACCGCGGTGCACCGGTACGACCAACTTTTGTATTCATAACACTCAGACGGACGGACGGACATCGTTTAATCGACTCAGAAAGTGTTTTTGAGTCGATCCGTATAATAAAATATGGATAAAGGTCCAATATTTTTGGCATTTACTAACATCACCTCAAACTTAATATATCCTAACCACATAGTGGACAACTTTTGTATTTATAAGTTTTGCAGAAAATACCTAACCTTGGGTCAGAAAAATTGTTCTGGTGCACACGGGCGGAAACTCGAGGTTGTATAATGGGGTATAAGAGTATAGGGGAGGGTGCGGACTATAGAAAGGTGCTAGATTTTTTCTGACTGCTTTTCACTGGCAGGAGTTATGCTCTATTAAGTAGGAGATTTTCGGAAAATTTTGACCTTTTTTAAAAAATTGTTTTTTAAATTTCGAAATAACTCAGTGACTTTACACTTTTAACGTTAATAGTATGGAAGCTACAAAATTATACGAAATTTGTTTCACTTCAAAATCTTTCATATCAAAAAAGTTACAGTCATTCAAAAATAAAAATTTACAAAGAAATTTTTAATTTTAGCAAAATACTGAGAAAGCCCATTTTCGAAGACCCTGTTCGCTGTGATATAGTGGAGATAGAGTCGCAATTTTTTGGCTCCCGAGATTTACTAGTATTTACTTTCAAACGAATAACATAACTTTAAAATCGGTAACAAAAAAAAAAAAAAGATTTTTGGCCGTCTTCTCAAAATATGGTCCACTGTGCGACGTATGGAGAGTAAAGTCCTATTTCTAAATTTGATTGATATGGATGAGCCTATGGAATTATATAATTTATTACATAAACTTCTTTATGTCGATGTACAGAGAAATCTTATAAAAAATCTTAAAAAGCAAATAAACATTTTGAGAGGTTTAAGATATAATTATCACGGTGAAACAGTTTGGCAAACTACAAATTTGGATTAAAAGTCCCAACTCAAACAAAAACTAAAGAATTTACACTCGTAGACCTCCAAAAATTTTAAAAATAAAAATAACTTGATGTTTTTAAAAGTATAAATAATAAAGATTCTATTAAATACAATTCTATTAAAATTACTAAAATTTTATTCGCAAAACTAAAAACGTAAGTACATATAAAACTTTAATGATGAATTTAAGTTACATATTTTAATATAAATTTGAAACTATTTCGTTATCTTATATCTCTTTTCTTTCTCATTCGGTTATTTTTCAACCGATTTGTTTTCTTGAAAAGGTATTCAAATTACCTTTCTAATTGCTTAATATCGTTAGTAAAAATTATTGCTCCTAGATGGCGCAAAATTAATTTTGTATTGAAAAATGCATCAAAACACCCTGTATTTGCAAATATTATGAGTTCATATGTTCAGCAAAAATACTCGCCAAAGGATTTTGTACAAATTTGTTAAACATCATTTGATCGAATTCTGGAAATTTAAAGGTCAAAATGTTGATTTTCTTCAATAACCTAAAAAAAGCGGTAATATTGTATACTAGCTGTTTTTACCCGGCCTTGCCCGGGATAAAAAGGCCTTTGACTTGAAAAATGGTTCACTATGCTTACCAGCCGCTGAGTCCTTAAAAATTTGTATGGGCAGTAAATTAATTTTTTATTTCAATTCAAAATTTTTTGGTTTTTTTAATTTAGAAGTTTTTTAAGATGCTGCAGCAAAAATGCTTCAAAAATAAGTTGCGAAACCGCTTTAAGTATTTTTTAAGTTTATTTATAAACATCAAATATAACGGAATCATTTGCAAATTAAAGCAATCAGAACTTCTAAAAATTGAATTACTTCATTCAATAAGTGATCATCATTGAGCAGAGACGTCAAATTCAAGTTTCAGACCTGAAAGACTAATGCAACGTTTAATATTGTCTCGCAAGGTTTCTTTAAGCAACTGCTTATAGTATATGTATTTTGATCAACAGGTAATTATTTCACATACGTAGATAAAATGAATTTGGGGAGTAAGTTAATTTTTTATTTCGATTAAAAAAAAAATGGGGAATTTGTTCATTTCTTTTGGGTACCTTTTTTTAAGTTTGGGGAATTTGTTTACCGTGTAGTTACTTCCGTGTTAACCAAATTTCAAAGAAATCCGTTGAAAAGTACAAATTTGTATAGGGAAGAAATATACCACACAACAAAATATGAATTTTATATGAAAATTGGGCGTAAAAGTAGGCGTGGCCGGTAAAAATCATATGTCGACCTTCCCTGGAATAAGTACTAAATTTTGGAGACAGCCATTGAAAAATAAAAGTTTGTATAGCAGTCAAATAAATAAACAAATAAAAATAAAAAAATAAAAAATAAAAAATATACATAGAAGTTGGCGCAAAGTAGGCATGACCTGTAAGAAGCATATGGTGACCTTCCCTGTAGTATAGAGATCGTGTGACCAAATTTTAGACATCCATTGAAAAATAAAAATTTCTATAGTGAACAAATATACCAAAAAACAGAAAATTAATTTTGTATAAAAAGTGGGCGTAGAAGTAGGCGTGGCCAGCAAGAATGGCGACCTCTCTGGGGTACAGAGATCGTGTGTAGCAAATTTCAGAGAAATCCGTCTTAAAAAAAATTGTGTAGCGAACAAATGTACCAAAAAACAGAATGTGAATTGTATACAAAAATTGGGCTCATAGTAGGCGTGACCGGTACGAAGAATATGTCGATCTTCCCTGGAGCAGAGAGATCGTGTGTACCAAATTTCAGAGAAATCGGTTGAAAAAAAAAATTTGTATAGCGAACAAATATACCAAAAAAACAGAAAACGAATTGTATACAAAAGTGGGCGTAAAAGTAGGTGTGGCCGCAAGAATCACACAGTGACCTGGCCTGGGGTACAAAGATCGTGTGTACCAAATTTCAGAGAAATGCGTTGAAAAATAAAAATTTGAATAGCGAACAAATATACCAAAAAACAGAAAATGAATTGTATACAAAAAGTGGGCGCGGAAGTAGGCGTGGCCGGTAAGAATCATATGGCAACCTTTCCTGTAGTACGGAGATCGTGTTTAGTAAAATTCAGAGAAATCCGTTGAAAAATAATAATTTGTATAGCGAACAAATATACCAAAAAGCAGAAAATGAATTGTATACAAAAAGTGGGCGCAAAAGTAGGCGTGGTCAATAGAAAGTACATGGTGACCTTAGCTAGAGTACAGGGATCGTGTGTAGCAAATTTCAGAGAAATCTGTTAACAAATAAAAATTTGTTTGTTGTGATTACTTGTTGTTAATTGTATAATTGTTGTTAATTGTATAGTGAACAAATATGAATAAAACAGAAAATGAATTTTACATAAAAAGTGGGCGTAAAAGTAGGCGTGGCCAGTAAAAAGTATATGGCGACCTTTCCTGGGGTATAGAGATCGTGTGTACAAAATTTCAGGAAATTCCGTTGAAAAATCAAAATATGTATAGCGGTCAAACCAACAAACAAACAAATAAACAAACAAACAAACAAACAAACAGAAAATGAATTTTATATATATAGATATCGGAATAATGAAAATGTTGCAGAACAAAAGCTGTTGTTGAAACCCTTAAGAACCATTTTCAAGAATAAAAATGTTCTTTTTGCAAAAAGTCCATTTTTGCATATTGCTAAATAAATTGTAAATATTTCGTTAAAGAACCTTTTTTTATAAAAGCGAAAGTAATTTTTTTTGACCATTATACAACCCCACTGTTCATTGTTTTTTTTTTCTTTTTTTGTTATGCCAAAAACAAATGAACCGTATATATTTTCAGTTTTTTGTTCATTAATGTTTCGCAAACAACCACCAATTTTTTGTTAACTTAAAATGGCAACCCAATATGGTTTTTGCAAGAAACCAAATATACACCAAATTATTTAAAAAAAAGAAATAAATAAACAAAAAAAAAAAAAAATATTTCAAATCAAACATTGTTTACGAGTTTTTACACATGTTGAGACTAGAGCATGTAAAATATAAGCCAGGACGTATCATATAGTTGTACATGTAGAAGAAGTCGGTAAGTATAATCATATGTGCATACCACTATGTATTAACGAAAGAATTTAACGAATATGTTTCCTTAATTTGCTATTCTATTCATAATAAATAACAAAGCAAAAATACAAAAGAAATACCCGGGTCAGATTCGTATTAGAACATACAAACATAAGAACACATATAAAAATATAGCCCTGGGGAGCTTTTAACGATGGCATAATGACGATTTATTTTAAATGCACAAACAAACAAAATAACCGTCTGCCATTTCTATTTCCTCGCTTCTTTTTTTTTTGGCATCAATGCCAAAGCCGCGTCGTTGTTTTCGACGACTATAACAACGACGTCCTTGTTAATGTGGTTTTTGTTGTTGCTGCTGTTGCTTGAACAATCGTCCTGTGTTTAATGAGGTAAGCGGAAGTAAATCTTATACAAAAAAAAAAAAAATGAAAATATTGCTACTCATGCACACACACACGCAAACGCTGTCTCAAACATTAAATGGTACAGAACATTCATATCAAGCATTTTTCTTTTCAACAGTTTTTTTTTTATATTTTAATGTTAAACATATAATGGTTGAATTTTATATTTACACTCCCTTCCATTCTTTATTTCAAAAAGGTTTTTTTAAATTTTTTCCTGTTTATTGAATTTTCTGTATAAAAAGGATATTTTTATGAATGAATTTTGTTGCTGTTTTTGAGTGGGTGATCATAAAATGCTTTTATATATATTTTATTAAGGAAGTCATAAAAAAATGTGTATTCAAATTTTTGTCATCTCTTGAATATATTGATTTTTGCTTGCAGTAAAGTAATATGTATTTTTTTTTAATAACCAAAAGCATCTTACAACTGAAAGCGGTATTATATATTTTTATAGGGAAATATATAAAAGACATACGCCTGGATGGACTTCATGAAATGGCTATTCTCTGGCTGTAATGAGGTTGTGGATTGCCAAATAATAAACCACAAAAACTTTTTTATATATCAATCTTAAGGTATAGGTGAGCGTATGCTTAATATCTAGTTTCATAAAATTATCAGTCATTCGTCTTCTACATATAGATGTAACTAATTTCAAGCACGCATCGACAGCTAAATTCCAAAACATGCTAACTCGAAAAAGTGAGATTTGCAGGAGAAGCTCTTAAAGTTTACGGGCGATATCTCGAAAACTATATGAGGTAGAACTTTGAATCTTTCACTGACTTTTTTAAAAATTTTATGGAACTTTTTTCGCTCTTTCCAATTTTAAAAATTTTATGTCTATAATACTTGAAAATGACATAGCATTCTTTAGCATGCACAAAAATTTATCAAGTAGTCGTGTAAGTCGACTTAGTATCTTTTAGATATTTGTTCAATGGTTTCATTGGTCGCCCAAGTATACATAGCATAGTTTGGTTTAGAAAATATCTGAATTATTAAATTTAGTTTTCCTACATAGACGAACGTACATTTTAAAATATTATTATTAATTTATTATTAATCAATCAACAAAAACTAAAAGTATTTAGATAATATTTAAAAATAAACATTTAATAATAAAAGTAAAACATATGAATAAATACATAAGTATATCTATAATTTTTAACTATTAATTTATAATACAAAATATTATATAATAATTAATAAAAAAACGATTTTTCAAGTATTGTTTTCAGACATGACCACATACTCGTTGCCAATTATTTTCTTTAGTTCGCCATAGAAATGTTGGTAATGTTTTGAAACCAAATTTTGATCACATAGAGATATTTTCGTTTTTATTCAGTAATAATATTTAATTCTTTAAAGTATTCGTTGAATTTATATTTATAAAATTGTTAATAATTTTCTTCCCTTATTTTGGATATATTTTGTGTATTTTAGGTCCAATTTGTAACTGAAACCAATTGCTTAAAAATTAATAAATCCTCCTTTTCCATTTCAATTGCATCATACAATGGCGCTTTTTTTTGTTTAGTATTTATTATGAATGGAAACCATTCCATTGGAATCTCAATGAGTGCTTGAACATTATTGCCTTCAAGAAACCTTTTCAAGAAACTTGCAAGTCATATCAGTGTTAAGTTTACGTGAAATCCATACATAAAATGCGAATGCATTCTATTTTCAAGATTTATTTTGTGACCAATATTATTTGTGAAATGTTTTTATTTTTTCGGGCTAATTATGGTCAATTAAATATTAAGATGATAATAAAAAAAAAAAAAAAAATTCAAATTATTACATCCTTTTTACTCGACGTTTCGTTGACGGTATTTCAACTTCTTCTGGAGTGTTAACTTTATTTATTTCTAATGACAAAATATATAAACAACAACATAAATTTAATTTAATATTAAAATTTTAAATACTAGTCTCACAGGTTAACTTACGATTTGATTTTATGACATTGTCAAGTATTAAATTTGTATAAAAAACTGGACATCACAACACAAAATTTTTTACTTATTTTTACGCCATTCAAATGGTCTTTGTTTGCTGGAAATTTTTTTAAAGGTTTCACTCTCAGGAAATGGTTCAAAAATTTCCTTTTTTTTAATATAATTAACTTACACATAATATTATAATTAACTTATACAATTTCATTGTCGATAACGGGTAAGACAATATAGGTGACACTACAAAATATACACTAATTATTTTTAGCTTACCTAAATTTTCCTTATTATATATATGCATCAAATAATTCGTTTTCGATTCTCCTTTTTTTCAAAAGGTAACAGATTAATTTTAACTTCTAAGATCATGAATAAATAAATAATACCTTTACACATATTTTCGGCTAGTTTCTGCATTTATCTTGCACGATAACTCATTTTATTCGCAAAAGTATACAAAATTGTGTCCCTCTTCTGCTGATCGCTTTGTACAAACTAAAGCATGTTATGTAGACATGCAAGTTCAAACTATTTTGTCAAGTTAGGCGAAAACCCTGCTAACTACACTTGGTTGTGTAAAATATTGTACGTCCATCATGCTAAGTACACATAGAAAACACGATACAAAGAAACGTCAATTCCATATAATATTAAGTCTACTTAAAATTGCATCAAATTTAAAAAGTTCTAAACCAAAGTATGCTAAATACATTTACACCACTTTGGAATTATAAGTATTTTTTTGTTTATAACTTTTAATTGGATGAGCCAATCAACACCAAAATTTGACAGAATTTAAGCTGAGAAATACTAAATTGAGAAACGTAAAAAAATTAAAAACATGCTAAGTCAACATAGCATGATTTGGAATTGAGCTGTCGACATAACTTTAAAAGAAACCACTTACAATACAACTGCTTCAAAAATTTATTTTTTAAAAAAAGTACCATTTGTCTCAAAAAATAAATTAGCTCTTTTTGAAGTAATTTTTTTAAGTAATTTTATTTTACAGAAAATAATTTTTCTTAAAAGTACTTTTCTCAAAAGGTACCTCTTTTAATAATCTGAAAAAATAGCTCTTATTAGAAAATCTGCTAAAAATAGCTGCGTTTTCTTAAAAAGTAAATTTTTTAAAAAAAATATTTTCTTAAAACAGATTCTTTCTTAAGAAAATTGCATATTCTGCAAAAAGTACTTTTTTGCAAAAAAAAAAAAAATTTTCTAAAAAAGTACCTCTCTGGAACAAGTACATGTACAAGAACTATGCTTAATAAAGTTACATTTATAGTACATCTTATTATATAATACTTTTATACAAAAAATCATATTAAGAATATTTTTATTTTTTGTAAAAATCATATTGAAAACAAGTAAGAAAATTATAGTCGGTCTAGCCCGACTATGCGATACCCTATACCATGGTTAAGAGACCCTATCTCTTCAGTCCAACTAATTGGATATAGCAAATATGCATAAACCAAATTTGAGAGGCATTTTTATTAATTTTTTTCGCTGCAGATATGAAAAAGTTCATATCGGATAATATATTTAAATGGGGACTAAGTCGAAAAATGGACCGATCCTGACCATATTTGGTAAAGACACTTATACTTTGAAAAAATATATACAAACCAAATTTGAGAAAAATCTGTGCAATACTGATTAATGGATGTAATAAACACATACAATCCCAATTTGACTGAGATTATGATAATTTGGAACTTATGGCAATTTATGTCGATTTCATAGGGGTCATTTGTATGGGGGCTAGGTCTGAACATGGACCGATTCTCAACAATTTCAACAGCGTTCATCCCATGGCAGATAGAAGCTTATATACCAAATTTCGTCAAAATACATTCATATTTGCGACCTGCAGTTTGATTAAAAGCTTTACATGGACACACAGACGGACGGACGGACGGACGGAAATTGCTATTTCGACTCAAAAAGTGATTCTGAGTCGATCAGTAAGTCACTTATACTTTGAAAAAATATATACAAACCAAATTCGAAAGGAATCCGTGCAATATTTTTGTTTTTTGATAGATTTAAGTGAAGATCGGGAAGCAGCTCTATATGGGGCCTATGAGTAAGAGTTGTCCAATAGGGATTATTTTTGGATTACTGATTAATGGATGTAATATATACATACAAACCCAATTTGACTAAGATTTGTATGATAATTTGGGTCTTATGGCAACATATGTTGATTTCATAGGGGTCATTTGTATGGGGGCTAGGTCTGAACATGGACCGATTCTCAACAATTTCAATAGCGTTCATACCATGGCCGATCGAAGATAAAATACCAAATTTAATCAAAATATATTCATATTTGCGACCTGCAGTTTGATTACAAGCTTTACATGGACACACAGACGGACGGACGGACGGACATCGTTAAATCGAATCAGATAGTGATTCTGATTCGATCGGTATAATTAAAGATGGGTGTAGGTCAAATATTTTTGGTTGTTACAAACAGCAGCACAAAGTCATTATACCCAAACCACATAGTGGTATAGGGTATAATTACCTCCTATGGAAAAAAGTATCTATTGTGAAAAAGTATATTTCCATTAAAAACTAAATTTTCTGCAAAAGAAACCTTTCCTAAATAAAGTTGCTTTTTTAGCATGTTTTACTTAAAAAATAATATTTTTTAAAGAAACGCCTTTTCTAAAAAAGTACATTTCTTGAAAAAAAAGTAAATTTTCTTAATTAAGTTAATTTTTATTTTTGAAAAAATGGGTTTTCTTAAAAAGTGCTTTACCAAAAAAAAAAATTCTTTACTTGAAAAGGAACGTTTTGTTAAAAAAAATAACTAAATTTACAGTAAATAAGGTATACTACGTTTCGGACGGAGCTCTTCAGCATTTTAAAAACAAAAGTAGCTTGGCAAATCTTATGGCCCATGGAAAAGATTTTGGAATGCCAGCTGAGTGGCATTTGCATCCTACTGCTCATGGTAAAGGAGCCTGCGATGGTATTGGACCAAACCTTAAAAGAAATGCAGCTAAGTATTGCCTCCAGTGCTCTCATCATGATCGCATCTTAGATGCGACTGCTTTATTCCATTGGGCAAAGAGTTATTGTAAAGAAACTAAAATAGTTTTTAGTAGCAAAGAGTATCATCAGGAAACATTGAAAACACTGAAGAGCAGATTCGATGCTGCGGTAACAAGCGATGGCACCACTCTATACCATGCTTTTATACCGCTTGTCGATGGAAGACTCAAGTTGAAAAAGTTTTCTGCCTCTATTCAATGCGACAGTTTTGAACAGTTTCAATTTTATCAAGTAAAGTTGATTTGAAACATTTAATAAGACATTTGTTTTATGTGAAATGAAATTTGTCAAACATGGTTGAAAAAATATGTGAAATTGAAAACAAATTTAAAATCCAAATAAATAAACAGAAAATAAAAAATTTAAAAAAAAAGTTTCAGATTGCTTGGGTGAGGGGAAATCCGTTTTAAATCTCTCCGTGACTGTGTGTGACTAAGTCCAAGTTAACCTTTTTTTTACAGCAAGTGTATGCACCAAGTTTTAGATCGATCGAATGAGCGGAAATGACATTTAGGTCACTCCGTGACTGTGTGTGACTAATCGTGACTGTGCATGACTAACCCAAAATTAATCTGTAGTCACAACAAGACTATGGGCCGAGTTTCAGATCAATTGTATAAGTAAGAATGGGGTTGCCCCACGACAGACAGAAAGATTGAATTAAAAGAAAGAGTTTTAAAAATTTTGTAAAAAATAAACTTTTATTAAAAAAACATTTTTTGAAAGTGCATTTTTTGTTAAAAATAACCTTTTCTTAAAAAAGATAATTTTCTTATAAAAGTAACTTTTGTTAAAAAAGTGCCTCTTATCAAAACAGTACCTTTTCTTAAAGTACCTTTAATTAAAAAGTATATCTTCTTAAACTAAGTATATATTCTTAAAAAAATAATCTTAAAAGATATATTTTCCTAAAACGTATTTTTTTAAAGTACCTTTTCTTAAAAAAAAACACAATTTCGTAAAAAAGCATATTAAAAAATAGGTTTTCTTAAAATAGTATATTTTCTTAAAAAGTATATTTTGTTAAAAAAAAGTAGCTGCTCTTAAAAAAATATATTTTATTAGAAAAGTACCTTTTGAAAAGAAAGTACCTTTTGAAAAGATAGTACATTTTTTCTTAGAAAGTATATTATTTAGTACTTTTTCTTAATAATTATCTTTTTTTAAAAAACTTCGTTTTTAAACTTCGTTTTTAAAAAAAGATATCTTTTCTTAAAAAGTACCTTTTCTTAAAAAAATATATAAAATATAAAAAATATATTTTCTGAAAAAAGTATTTTTTAAAGTACCTTTTGTTAAAAAATTACTTTCATTAAAAAAGTACATTTTCTCAGAATAGTACCTTTTCTTCAAAAAAGTTAAATTTCTTAAAAAATGTAGTTTACCACAAAATTAAAAATCGGTTTTGGAAAGAAAAAAAAAAAAGAAGTACAGCACGATTATAAATGATAGCACATTTTGTAATCTTATTAATAAAATATTTAGTTTCCTTTTAAGCAAAATGTTCCTAAATATAAACAGAAAACTTTGTATACCCTTAAAAAAAATTTATTTTTTATTCCAGATTATAATATATATAATATATTCCAGTTTCATATTTTCTCCTAAAAAATGTATTCGATATTACCTTTTTAAACTCTTTTTAATAAATATTTGTTAACCCTGAAAATGACTGCTTATCGTAACTTCTTCTTCATAACTGTGATCCATGTTCAATGTTATGCCAAATGAATGTTCTGAGATCTGCCACTCTTATTCATAAATATGATCCATGTTCAATTGAACAATCTGATTCTGCCACTCTTGCATTATCAGTTTTATGATGACCAAATTGCAGTTTGCACATCCTCATCTATATATGATTCTTGGTAATACCGTTTCTTAAAACAGTACCTTTAATTAGAAAAGAACACTTTCTTAAAAAACCTTTTCTTATTATAGATCCTTTTATTAAATAGTACCTTTTAAATAAACTCCCTTACCTTAAAAATTTTATTATTTCAAAGAGTACTACTTCTGGAAAAAGTGCATTTCTTAAGAGTTTGCTTTTCTTAAAAATTTATTTTTCATAAAAAAGCACTTTTGTTATAAAAGTAATTTTATTAGGAAACTTTTTATAGAAAAATAGAATTTCTTTTAACCGCGATAAAAAATGGATCCATTAAAGACCAAAGGATAATTATTACTAGGATTGGAAGAATTGATATTAAGTGAACAAAAGCCTAAAATAAAAGAAAAAAATTTATTTAAAACTGATTAGGGGACTCAGAAATTGTTTTAAAAAAACCATATTAAATTCACTGGTGATGATCGACCATATGTAAGTCCTAAGGATGCCATAATATCAATCCTTTTATTGCTCCTTTTCTGTTGAGATCATCCCATACAACAGTTTTGATCTCTAAAGATAATCTTCAATTGATTAGATTTTGTACTTATTTCTTACAATAATTTAGTTATTGACTTAAAATTTTGTACCTAATCTAATAAATTATAAATTTATCAATATTATAGCTACTTTAGGCAATTAAAATGGTCGTTTTACCCATTTGGCATCTTTATGTGTTTTTTTTTTTTTTATTATAATCAAATTTTTATAACTAAATTCCTTTTTATGAAACTAAAAACTTTATATTTAATCTACTAATGCCCCTTTAATAACACTAATTATGCTACAATGAATAGAAACTTCTCCCAGTATTTAATCATAGCATTTTAAGTTAGTTTTTGTTTCTAATGGCGAGCAACAATAAATACCCAGTAAAATTGAACAACCCATTCGTGAACCTGTTCGCACTGCACTCTACGTTTTTTTTTTCTTTTTTTTTTCGAACAGAAAACTAAAACTTTAATGACCTTAACAATATCTAGCACAAAAAACTTCTATTATGCAAATACGGTAAAAAAGAGTATGAATGGAAAAAAGAATACGTAAAACGTGGTGGTTGCTATTTCTGCTACTTATTCAAAACTTCTGTCAAACAATCGATTTTCAATTAAATTTTTAACCCAGTTTTTTTTTTCATTGTTCGCACTCAACAAAAAAACACAATATAAATGGCTGTAGTTATGTTGTTTCACAATTTATAAATGCTATAACATAGAAAGATACCTGTAATATTTCCTTAAGCTATTAAGTGAATTTGGCTGTTTTTGCAACATAAAGTCTAGGAAACAAGGAACGCTATGCAAATGTTTTAGACTAGTTCTCAGTAAAGGTAGACATTTTAATATTTATATTAATTCAGGAATGGAACTTAAACGATTTTATGACATATAAAATCCAAGGAGATAATTTTAATTTAGGTGGCAAATAATATTTTAACCAAAAACATGATTTTCAAAATAGGAGAGTTTAAAATGGTATAAAATGGACTTCATAGAATCGGAAACGAAATCAATGTTTGAAAAATATGTTCATAACTAGACGAAATATTGACATAAAATATACAGTGATGTTTATTATAATTCAAAATAACAATTCATTATAAGTTCAAATGAAAAAATTATATTAAAAAAATAATTTAATATTATAAAAAAAAAACAAGTAAAAAATTATAGTCGGTATAGACCGATTTTCGTGATGACAATTGAAAATTAACGATTATTTGCAAGGCAAATAAAAATTTCTTAAGTACACGAGGCAAAGTGCTTAAGTGCACATTCAATGTTAAGTAAAGTATATTTGCAGCTGTATTTTTGGTGGCATTTTCGCAGTCATAGTTCACCCCACAATATTTTAAAATTTTTTAACTAAACTATTTTCGATCACGTCTGTTGGTCAGGTTAAGCTGACAATAATTTTTAGATTTTATAACATTTTTATACCCTATACCACTATGTGGTTTGGGTATAATGACTTTGTGCTGCTGTTTGTAACAACCAAAAATATTTGACCTACACCCATCTTTAATTATACCAATCGAATCAGAATCACTATCTGATTCGATTTAACGATGTCCGTCCGTCCGTCCGTCCGTCCGTCCGTCTGTGTGTCCATGTAAAGCTTGTAATCAAACTGTAGGTCGCAAATATGAATATATTTTGATGAAGTTTGGGATGAACGCTTTTGAAACTGGTGGGAATCGGTTCATGTTCAGACCTAGCCCCCATACAAATGACCCTTATGAAATCAACATATATTGCCATAAGATCCAAATTATCATAGAAATCTTAGTCAAATTGGGTTTGTATGTATATATTACATCCATTAATCAGTAATCCAAAAATGATCCCTATTGGACAGCTCTTAGTCATAGGCCCCATATAGAGCTGCTTCCCGATCTTCACTTAAATCTATCAAAAAACAAAAATATTGCACTGATTCTTCTCAAATTTTGTTTGTATATATTTTTGCGAAATACAAGAGACTTTACCAAACATGGTCAGCATCGGTCCATTTTTGGGCCTAGTCCCCATATAGATATAGCATCCGATATGAACTTTTTCATATCTGCAGCCAAAAAAATTAATAAAAATCCCACTCAAATTTGGTTTATCTTACTTTCTATGTCCAGTTAGTTTGGCCTAAGAGATAGGGTCTCTAAACGCATGGTATAGGGTATCGTATAGTCGATCTAGACCGACTATAATTTTCTTACTTGTTAAGCTTAAATTACAGATACTAATATTTTACAACTGTAATCAATTTATAATACCAATTAATATTGGTAAGCGATCACTAGTTGAGATCGCCATTCTGATCGACTAGTTCTTCTTGACTTTTCATGTATGAAAGGCAGCAAGAGGCAGCAATAAATTAATATAATAAATTGGATTTGTAATTGTTAAAAGAACAAATAGTTTTATTATTAATTTAAAATAACGATATTCAACATTTACCTCTTAATAAAGTTATTTGTTTAAAGTTTATTTTATAATGAGATTATACTGACGTTTGTTACTGCCAAAAAAAAAGACCACCACTCAACTTTTATTGTGCCAACACTCATCTTTTATTATGTCGATCGATTTAGAATCATTTTCTAAGTCGACTGATTGATACATTTCGACCATCTATCCGTCCATCTGTTTGTCCTTGTAAGCCTTGTAATCAATCTACAGATCACAAATATGAATATATTTTGAAGAAATTTGGTACGCTAGAATAAGTTCATTGAAATTAGTGAAAATAGGTGCATAATCAGACCCAGTTAAATACCCATAATTGTTGTACATTAAAAAAAAAAATTAAGTGACTAACTAACATGATCAGGAGAGCTACATTTTTCGGCCTAGTCCCCATATAAGTGTAGCATCCGATATGAAATATTCATATGAGCAGGAAAAAATAATAATGCCTTTCCGATTTGTTTTAAGCTTATTTTCTATATCCAAAAATCCTTTTTCTAAGCGCATGATATAGGGAATCGAATAGATTGTATAGCACGTCTATACTGACCTGGCTTGCTATTTTTAAGGCAGCTTTGCAAAAAAATTCCTTAAAAAGGAATCTTTTGTTTAAAAACTTTTTTGAAAAAATATCCTTTCTGAGAAAAGCAGATTTCTTTGGAAAAGTGCCTTTTCGTAAAAAAGTTCCATGTTAACGGGGTGGGGGTAAGATTTTAAGACCTTTTTTTAATGACAAAAGTGTAATGGCAAAATTTTAAGTAAATCGGAGCAAAACTAAAGAAGATAGAGTGTTTACAGCAACCGGCCTTATACGGTATATCGTGTATAAATCAGTTTTTAAAAACTTTAAATCTTTCTTGCAAACAACATATTTCAAGTCCGTGAACATATTTCAAGTCCGTAATTGTACACATACATCACCAGGTAACTACGAAGAGTTTGTTTATTTTTCATTTTCTTCCGCATTTTTTAAAAACAAATTCACCGAAATTTTATAAAAAAATCGTTTTTTTTTTTTTCATTTCAAAGTGGTGCTAAAAATAAAAAATAAATAAAAACTCGGCAAACATAACACTTTTAAACGCTTTTCGACTTTTTTATTTCACATAATCCGGTAACGAG
The DNA here is from genome assembly GCA_963682025.1 of Cordilura impudica. NCBI lineage: Eukaryota > Metazoa > Arthropoda > Insecta > Diptera > Scathophagidae > Cordilura > Cordilura impudica. Next base: position 35,798,294 of record OY821518.1, on the reverse strand, counting down.
TTATCATGTTCACCGCAAAACAACTTGTTTTCGAAGAGCCTCCGGAGATTCGCTGTCACGGGATTATTCACTAAAATTTGTAATTTAAAATCTATAATAATAAACTCCTTAAAAAAGTTTTTTTTTTAAATAGTACTTATTCCTAAAACGAACCTTTAATTAGAACGTTTTTTTTATAAGTAAAATACGTTCTTAAATTAAGTACTTTTTTAACTAAAGTACTTCTTTAAATGAAGTACTTTTTTAATAAAGGAGTACGTTATCCTAAAAAATATCTCATCTCAAGAAGTACCTTTGTTAAAAAAATATATTTTTTAAAAGTTCACTTTTCAGAAAAATGTACTTGTCTTAAAAAACGGCCCTATGCTCCTTGTAGGAGTAAAATGAGCATATATATATATATATATATGGGGGATTTCATGTCAAGTGCACCAACTTTTGAAACCGATGTCTTCCGATCGCGATGAAATTTGCACCAAGGTTAGTCCTACTGGATAGTAGTTCAGACACAACTCTTCAACAAGATCGGTCCAGATCTCTCTGAGTTAGAGTGGATCAAAATTTGACATTTTGGCCAAACAGGTGTTTTTTCTCATCCATGTAACTTATTACTTATTGTTCTTAGAAAATTTTCTCCCAAAGAGTTTAGATAGCTATTTCTTCAATATTTCGGAAAAAAATACTTAAAAAAAAAAAAAAAAAATTTTAGACTTTTTTTTTGCTAAATTAAAGCATTTTTTGCCTTTTTTTCAAAAAGGGCTTTTTTTTTTTTCATAAGAAAGCTTAGGATTTTTCCCTTAAGAGCTTTTTGGTTGCTTAGTGGGATGGGAGTGGGATATCTATCAAAATAAATGTTTTGTAACTCAAGACAACGGTTTTTCAATTTTTCACAAATGCACTATTTTGAATTTTTTCCTATTTGTGTCTAAAACCTTACAAATAAAACTTATACTGAGAAACTAGACAAACTAAACTTTCCGAAGGTATGTAACATACCTTCATAACATAACAGAATAGAATGGTTATCTGTATCCTGAAAGAGTTATTTGCAACTTTTCAATCTGAACACGAGGATGTTAGAATTGGCTTCACGAAATTAACCCAAATGAGGCCAAAACATTGCGTTTTGGCAGAAAGCAACGGAACTCACACAGTATTCGTTTGCATTTACTATGAAAATGTTAAACTGATGTTGAAGAAAATCAACTTAAAGTATTTAACAGATGATTCGGCAGAAGATTTACACGATTACCGCGATTGCCTTAAATTGACTATGTGTCCTAATGCAACAACTTCTTGCCACTTAGGTGAATGTACCAATTGCCCGAAAACCACATTCATCAAAGAAAATTTAATCAACTCTTTAGATCGAGAATATATAGAGGAGGTCAAATTTGATTCTTGGATTCAGACTGACAGATGCACATTGAAAACAATCATTTTAAATGTGGATGATTTTGTGGAAGAAATGTGTACAGGATTGCTAAACTTGAGAAACCATGACTTTTTAGTCAAAGAGCAATGGTCATTCTTCAAGGATTTGAAGATACATTTGAAGCCTGGTGAATTCGTTATTTCATATGATTTCGCAGAAAACTATAAATATGTTCTTCAGGATACCATACAAGCATTCCACTTCAATAACGACCAAGCAACTATATTCACAGTAGTTATTTACTACATGAAAGATGAAAAACTGGAACACAAAAGTATGGCAGTCATATTCGACGATTTAAAACATGATAGCGTTGCAGTTTATGAGTTCCAGAAGAGAATACTAAAATTTCTAAAATCTAAATTTACAGTAAATAAGGTATACTACGTTTCGGACGGAGCTCTTCAGCATTTTAAAAACAAAAGTAGCTTGGCAAATCTTATGGCCCATGAAAAAGATTTTGGAATGCCAGCTGAGTGGCATTTTCATCCTACTGCTCATGGTAAAGGAGCATGTGATGGTATTGGAGCAAACCTTAAAAGAAATGCAGTATAGCCTCCAGTGCTCTCATCAAGATCTCATCTTAGATGCGACTGCTTTATTCCATTGGGCAAAGAGTTATTGTAAAGAAACTAAAATAGTTTTTAGTAGCAAAGAGTATCATCAGGAAACATTGAAAACACTGAAGAGCAGATTCGATGCTGCGGTAACAATCGATGGCACCACTCTATACCATGCTTTTATACCGCTTGTCGATGGAAGACTCAAGTTGAAAAAGTTTTCTGCCTCTATTCAATGCGACAGTTTTGAACAGTTTCAATTTTATCAAGTAAAGTTGATTTGAAACATTTCATAAGACATTTGTTTTATGTGAAATGAAATTTGTCAAACATGGTTGAAAAAATATATGAAATTGAAAACAAATTTAAAATCCAAATAAATAAACAGAAAATAAAAAATTTTAAAAAAAAGTTTCAGATTGCTTGGGTGAGGGGAAATCCATTTTAAATCTCTCCGTGACTGTGCGTGACTAAGTCCAAGTTAACCTTTTTTTTACAGCAAGTGTATGCACCAAGTTTTAGACCGATCGAATGAGCGGAAATGACATTTAGGTCACTCCGTGACTGTGTGTGACTAATCGTGACTGTGCATGACTAACCCAAAATTAATCTGTAGTCACAACAAGACTATGGGCCGAGTTTCAGATCAATTGTATAAGTAAGAATGGGGTTGCCCCACGACAGACAGAAAGATTGAATTAAAAGAAAGAGTTTTAAAAATTTTGTAAAAAATGAACTTTTATTAAAAAAACATTTTTTGAAAGTGCATTTTTTGTTAAAAATAACCTTTTCTTAAAAAAGATAATTTTCTTATAAAAGTAACTTTTGTTAAAAAAGTGCCTCTTATCAAAACAGTACCTTTTCTTAAAGTACCTTTAATTAAAAAGTATATCTTCTTAAACTAAGTATATATTCTTAAAAAAATAATCTTAAAAGATATATTTTCTTAAAACGTATTTTTTTAAAGTACCTTTTCTTAAAAAAAAACACAATTTCGTAAAAAAGCATATTAAAAAATAGGTTTTCTTAAAATAGTATATTTTCTTAAAAAGTATATTTTGTTAAAAAAAAGTAGCTGCTCTTAAAAAATATATGTTTTAGAAAAGTACCTTTTGAAAAGAAAGTACCTTTTGAAAAGAAAGTAAATTTTTTCTTAGAAAGTATATTATTTAGTACTTTTTCTTAATAATTATCTTTTTTTAAAAAACTTCGTTTTTAAACTTTTTTTAAAAAAAGATATCTTTTCTTAAAAAGTACCTTTTCTTAAAAAAATATATAAAATATAAAAAATATATTTTCTGAAAAAAGTATTTTTTAAAGTACCTTTTGTTAAAAAATTACTTTCATTAAAAAAGTACATTTTCTCAGAATAGTACCTTTTCTTCAAAAAAGTTAAATTTCTTAAAAAATGTAGTTTACCACAAAATTAAAAATCGGTTTTGGAAAGAAAAAAAAAAGAAGTACAGCGCAATTATAAATGATAGCACATTTTGTAATCTTATTAATAAAATATTTAGTTTCCTTTTAAGCAAAATGTTCCTAAATATAAACAGAAAACTTTGTATACTCTTAAAAAAAATTTATTTTTTATTCCAGATTATAATATATATAATATATTCCAGTTTCATATTTTCTCCTAAAAAATGTATTCGATATTACCTTTTTAAACTCTTTTTAATAAATATTTGTTAACCCTGAAAATGACTGCTTATCGTAACTTCTTCATAACTGTGATCCATGTTCAATGTTATGCCAAATGAATATTCTGAGATCTGCCACTCTTATTCATAAATATGATCCATGTTCAATTGAACAATCTGATATCTGCCACTCTTGCATTATCAGTTTTATGATGACCAAATTGCAGTTTGCACATCCTCATCTATATATGATTCTTGGTAATACCGTTTCTTAAAACAGTACCTTTAATTAGAAAATAACAATTTCTTAAAAAACCTTTTCTTATTATAGATCCTTTTTATAAAAAAAGACCTTTTAAATAAACTCCCTTACCTTAAAAATTTTATTATTTCAAAGAGTACTACTTCTGGAAAAAGTGCATTTCTTAAGAGTTTGCTTTTCTTAAAAATGTATTTTTCATAAAAAAGCACTTTTGTTATAAAAGTAGTTTCCTATTAGGAAACTTTCCTTAAGAAAGTACAATTCTTATAAAAAGTACTTAAAAAAAAAGAATTTTTTCTTAAAAACAGATCTTTTTTAAGAGAGTATCTTTTTTTAGAAAAATAAATTTTCTTTTAACCGCAATAAAAATTGGTCCATTAAAGACCAAAGGATAATTATGGTTATAATGATATTAAGTGAATAAAAGTGTAAAATAAAAGAAAAAAATTAATTTAAATTGATTGGGGTTCTGTAAAGGCCTAAGAAATTGTATTAAAAAAAAGAACATATTAAATTCTCTGGTGATGATCAAGTTTAACACCATATGTGAATCCTAAGAATGCCTTATTATCAATCCTTTTATTGTTCCTTTTCTGTTGAGAGCATCCCGTACAACAGTTTTTATCTCAAAACATATTCTTCAATTGAATACATTTTTAACTTAGTTCTTACAATAATTTAGTTATTGACTTAAAATTTTGTACCTAATCTAATAAATTATAAATTTATCAATATTATAGCTACTTTAGGCAATTAAAATGGGTGTTTTACCCATTTGGCATCTTTATGTGTTTCTTTTCTTTTTTTTGATTATAATCAAATTTTTATAACTAAATTCCTTTTTATGAAACTAAAAACTTTATATTTAATCTACTAATGCCCCTTTAGTAACACTAATTATGCTACAATGAATAGAAACTTCTCCCAGTATTTAATCATAGCATTTTAAGTTAGTTTTTGTTTCTAATGGCGAGCAACAATAAATACCCAGTAAAATTGAACAACCCATTCGTGAACCTGTTCGCACTGCACTCTACGTTTTTTTTTTCTTTTTTTTTTCGAACAGAAAACTAAAACTTTAATGACCTTAACAATATCTAGCACAAAAAACTTATATTATGCAAATACGGTAAAAAAAGAGTATGAATGGAAAAAAGAATACCTAAAACGTGGTGGTTGCTATTTCTGCTACTTATTCAAAACTTCTGTCAAACAATCGATTTTCAATTAAATTTTTAACCCAGTTTTTTTTTCATTGTTTGCACTCAACAAATAAACACAATATAAATGGCTGTAGTTATGTTGTTCCACAATTTATAAATGCTATAACATAGAAAGATACCTGTAATATTTCTTTAAGCTATTAAGTGAATTTGGCTGTTTTTGGAACATAAATTCTAGGAAACAAGGAACGCTACGCAAATGTTTTAGACTAGTTCTCAGTAAAGGTAGACATTTTAATATTTATATTAATTCAGGAATGGAACTTAGACGATTTTATGACATATAAAATCCAATGAGATAATTTTAATTTAGGAGGCAAATAATATTTTATCCAAAAACATGATTTTCAAAATAGGAGAGTTTAAAATGGTATAAAATCGACTTCATAGAATCGGAAACGAAATCAATGTTTGAAAAATATGTTCATAACTAGACGAAATATTGACATAAAATATACAGTGATGTTTATTATAATTCAAAATAATTCATTATAAGTTCAAATGAAAAAATTATATTAAAAAAATAATTTAAAATTATATACAAAAAAAAAAGCAAGTACAAAATTACAGAGGATAAGACCGATTTTCGTGATGACAATTGATAATTAATGATTATTTGCAAGGCTAATAAAAATTTCTTAAATACACGAGGCACCATTACGAATTTATAGCAAAAGTGCTTAAGTGCACATTCAATGTTAAGTAAAATATAATTGCAGCTGTATTTTTGGTGGCATTTTCGCAGTCATAGTTCACCCCACAATATTTTAAAATTTTTTAACTTAACTATTTTCGATCACGTCTGTTGGCCAGGTTAAGCTGACAATAATTTTTAGATTTTATAACATTTTTGTACCATATGTGGTTTGGGTATAATGACTTTGTGCTGCTGTTTGTAACAACCAAAAATATTTGAGCTACACCCATCTTTAATTATACCGATCGAATCAGAATCACTACCTGATTCGATTTAACGATGTCCGTCCGTCCGTCCGTCCGTCTGTGTGTCCATGTAAAGCTTGTAATCAAACTGCAGGTCGCAAATATGAATATATTTTGACCAAATTTGGTATTTGATCTTTTATCGGCTATGGAATGAACGCTATTGAAATTGGTGAGGATCGGTGCATGTTCAGACCTAGCCCCCATACAAATGACCCCTATGAAATCAACATATACTTCCATAAGATCTAAATTATCATACAACTCTTAGTCAAATTGGGTTTGTATGTATATATTACATCCATTAATCAGTAGTCCAAAAATGATCCCTACTGGACAACTCTCAGTCATAGGCCCCATATAGAGCTACTTCCCGATCTTCACTTAAATCTATCAAAAAACAAAAATATTGCACTGATTCTTCACAAATTTTGTTTGTATATATTTTTGCAAAATACAAGAGACTTAACCAAACATGGTCAGGATCGGTCCATTTTTGGGCCTAGTCCCCATATAGATATAGCATCCGATATGAACTTTTTCATATCTGCAACCGAAAAAATTAATAAAAATCCCGCTGAAATTTGGTTTATGCTTATTTTCTATATCAAGTGAGTTGGGTCTGAGAGATAGGGTCTCTAAACGCATGGTATAGGGTATCCTATTTTCTTACTTGTTTTTATTCGAAAAGTGTTGCTGTAAAAATAATCGGTTTCATATTGTCCAAAATTTTCAGCTCTACATTTTGTAAAATAAATAAGGTGGAAAATGAATTAAGAAGTAAGTGGCTTCAATTTAAAATAAATATTTAAAAAATAAAAATAATAAGTATTGATAAAAAAAAATCAAGGAAATACTGCAGACAGTTTGTCTCTTCTTACTGGTGTGTAGCAGTAACATTTATGTTTCCTGATTTATATTTATATCTTATACTATTCACTTATACTGTTTTTATTTTTATCTAATAAACTTTTGAATATTTCACTATTATTGACTTGTTTACCATCAAATATAATAAATGTTCAAATTGAATATAATAAATATATTCAAACATATTTTGTCGTTGTTGTTTCTGCTGCTCTTGGTTGGCTATATAAAACCAAATAAACAACAAATGTTACCACCACAAATACATATATATATGTATATTGCTAAACCAACCATCAACTTGAACAACTTGAAAAATCAACCCACTTTATTACTATCCTTCATGAAGGAAAGTATAACCAATAATATAAAAAAAAAAATGTTAAATTTGTTCTATAAAAAGCATAACCAAAATCCAAAACCAACAATCAAACGGTTAGTATGAACATAGCACAGCAAAAAATCTTAATATAATATTTTATCGAAAAGGTATAGTAGAAAAAAAAAACTCAAAATAATCAACAATACCATTGGATTAACAACAGACTGTGGAAAAGAGGTATTTTTGAAGGAGTAAGCTAAAATTATTCTTATATTCAAAAAAGAGCTTTACAATATATTTCACACTAACAGTGTGCAATCAATTAATAAATTCATTATTTTTATTAATCTTAATACTTTTCTCATTGGTAAAAAAAAGTCTGTTTTCATACATTAAATTTTTATGTATTTTTTTCAAATAAACAGACCTTCATAAATTTGTTAAGCTATGAGGGTGTAAAGTTACCACTAAACTACTAAAAATAAAAAAGTAAAATGAAAAAAATAAATTAAAAAAAAAATCTTTTTCGAAAAATCTATATTCAATAGAGTCTGCCAGAGTTTCCATGGTTATTGCTGATTGCTAGCACAAAATGTAAGTGCAAAAATGTAATATAATTGAAGTTATAAAAAAGCGAAAAGTTTAACCAAGTAGCCAAAAAGGATTACAGCAAAAAAAAAAGAAAAAAAAAAACTTAAACGAGTATTTACTAAAACTCTTCTGGTAGCAGAAACGTGTTTTTTATTAGTTTCAGTGGTATTTAAAAAAATAAAACTTTATGCACAATTTTCCATTGAACTTTTTTAGCCACAATATTGTGGGCAGGTGGTTGTTCGGTCATATTTTTTTATAAAAGTAAATAAAAACTGATATTTGCTTTCATGATGGACATGTATGTCTACATACTTTATATATTGTAATGTTCTGTACGACGCAACGTACGAGTTTGGGTTGAAGATTTCTATGCAATTGTTGAGGTATTTAGAAAGATTTTAGGTTATGTCAACACTAAGTGATTAAATTGACAGTTTAATGCATCAACATTTATTTAGAAAAGTTTTTATATAATCATTTGTAACGAAAAAAATACGTTGGTAGCAAATAGTAATTAATCTCTTATTATTTAAATGAAGATGGGTATAATCGGAAACGTTTTTAGAATTCGTTTTTTAACTTTTTTCTTAAAAGATAGTAACTATAAATTGCCTAAGGCGCCTGAGAGTAGGTGTTTTATCGAAATCAAACCCCATTTATACGATGACAACCAACGAATATCAACACTAGGGTTGCCCTTAATAAAAAAAAGTGTTCAAACTCTCGGTCTCACCCCCTAGAAATATACGAATAGCCAAAAAACTGATAAATACAAAGTTTTGGCTCAATCAAACAACATTTAGTCGTGCCTCAACGCGATTTAAAATTTCAAGTGTGTTTATATGGGGAAAGTATGAATTTTTTGTCAGATTTTACGAAAATTTCGTTCTACAGTTTACTTTTTCCGACAAGTTGCTATATAATTCGGGATCAGTATTAAATTATCCTTTCAAAAAGCTGTAAAGCTTCAAATTCTGTGACGGTGATATTTTTTGCTCTGCACTGTAGCAAAAGAATTTCTGGTACAGGCAGAATAAGAAAGAAAAAAAAAATAACCTTGATCTTGAAATTATTTTCAAGTTCAAGTATGTACATATAAACAACACCTTATATGGTAATAGGTTGATGGCATTTTTTTTTATGGCGTATTTTTTCTCTTCATTGTGTTGAAGTAAATCATGAACACATTCATATGCAATCATGCTGGTCAAACCACGTATTTTCTTGTATTGATCTCACTTGCTCTCATAGTCATATATGAGTGTGAGTGTTATAAATACTAGAGAATATTATGAATGCATATGAATGTTCTCACTGAATTGCTGGTGATTTTGTTTGTTTAATAAACAGGTTTTTATCTGCAGAGGAATGAATGAGGAAGATTTGGCTTGATTAACAAGAATTGAAAATTAAACGAGGAGTTGAAGTTTGGCATTTGAAAGTAAAAGGTTGAGGAAAAACCTCCAAAAAAAAAAATTTAAGTTTAATAAAAAAAAAAAAAATGAAAGTTTAAGAAAATTAAAAATTAAAGTTTTAAGAAAGAAATTAAAAATAGATTTTTAAGAAAGTGAAAAGAATAAGACTTAAATTTAGTTAAAAAAATATAAATATAGTTGAAACGAAAATTTAAGAAATTTAAAATTTAGTGAAGAAATTTGTAATAAAAACATTAAAACCGTTTTAAATTTAAGAAAACGAAATAAAAATCAAAATGTACAATTAAGAATATATAAATATTGTTTAATTGTAAATTAAACATAAAAAAAATACTGCGTTAAATAAAAAAAAAATCTCTATAAAAAAAATTAATGGTGATAAGAATAAAGAAGAATACATTTAGCCGATTACAAAAACAAATTGGGTAATAAAACATTAAATAATCATATGCAGAATTAAGCTATGGCCGACTTTTTTTAATTGCATATTGCGACCCACAACCACGGCGTCTGGCGGCAGCAGCTTCATCCTCAACACCTACAACCATATGGCGGTAATTAAAAGACACTAATTAAAATCTTTTCTTAAATCTAAATTAAATAAAAAATTTCCTAAGATTTGTCTAACTATAAATTAAAATTATTTTCTAAAGATTTTTCTAATTATAAATCAAAATTTTTTCTAAATATAAATTTAAACATAAATTTTAACTAAAAATTTTCTAAATTAAGAAATTTGCTAAATATAAAATTAAACTAAAAATTTTCCTAAATAAAAATAAAATTGAGCTAAAATTAAAAAAATTATAATAAGAAATATAATTTAGCTAAAAATGAAAATTTTTAAAAAAAAAAAATGGTAAAATTTTTCTAAATTTTTCCTAAAACAAAATTTTACTAAAATTTAAAATTAACCTAAATTTAACACTATAGAAATTTAAGAGAATTTACAAAATGGTACCATATTTAAAAAGAAAAATTTTTTGTTAAAGTTAAAATTAAAACTAAATTTAATTTAAAATATTATTATTATTCTGTAGTGCTAAAATTCAAATTGAGATAAAATTAAAATTTGCTAAACTTAAAATTATGCTAAAAATAAAAATTGGCAAAAAAAAAAAATTTAAAATGTTTCTAAAGTTAAAATTTTTGCTAGAATTAATTTAAAAATTAAATAACCTTAAAATGAAGGTCCAATAAAATTTTTATAAACCCAATGTAGAAACCTAATCAAACCAAATCTTTTGATTGCAGTGGGTTACCTCCAAGTAAGATGGAGTTGAGGTACCATGGTTGGGAGGGCAAAAAGGTGCAGAACACCTCGTCCCCAATCCCAAGGTAAGTATGGCCATCCGTCCCATTTAGCGTCCGCTTAATTGACAGTTTTTTTGTGCAAATGGCACGTGAAAATCTGTAGTGCGGTTTCCCTGGGCCTGAGCAAGACCCCACCCATTCGGCGAGCTAGGCCCCTACGCCAGCACGTGCGACCAGCAAAGGCTCAGGGAAACGGAAGCGGATTTTCCATCAACGCCGCACCATTACAAATGCCCCAGACCACTTTTGTGCTAAAAAAAAAACTAGCTCATGATATTTGATGGCATTTTTGTCAACTTTAAGAAATTGATTAAAGCCGTAATATCATTTTATTCTCTATACTTGTAGCTACTCAGATATGAAGTATTGTTTTATTACCACGTTGTTAACCTATTGCACATTGAGGCCGAAAATTGGAAATTTTTTTGATAAAATTTTGAAAACTCCTTTTTCAAGTTTTAAAAAATTTTCTTAAACAAAATTTAAAAAACTGGATCCAAAGCTTTGTGGTTTTATTAACTACATGTTGCAGTCTAACTCTCTGAATTTTTAAGTAAGTCCCTGTGCCAAGTTTTTTTTGAGAACTATTTTATTTTTGCGGATTTCGAGAAAAATGTGATTTTTAGTAAAATATTCTGTAAATGTACAATTTCTAAATACTTTGTATCAAAAATTCATCACTTTTCTACTTTTAAATGTTATATTTTATCTGAATAGCATAGGGTTTTGGGAAAAAAATAATATGACTTCATTATCCCTTTTGTAATTGGGGTCACATATGACCCCAAGCTAATAAAAGACAATTTATTCAAAAAATTCAAATATATTGTAAGGGCTGCTGAATTTTTAGATGCGATGCTTAAAATATAATAGCCAAATGTGTAGAACTTCCGCTTCTAAAATTTGGGATAAAGCCGAGAACGAGAACCCATTTCATTTTAAGATATTTTTAAATAAAAATGAACGAAAACGAGTTTTTCTGTTAAACTCGATGAAACCATTATTTATAATTTAAGAAAAAGAATTCGGTTAATTTTTATTTGTTTAACCCTTCGGTGCTGCTGGGATCATAATAATCCATTGATGTATATCTTTATTATCTGCTTATTGCTCGCGAATATAAAATAAAACGACTTTTAGCCAATTTTGTTATAAAATTATTTTTTGTACATATAATAACTATCTATATTTTTCTAAATAAAATAAGAAAACCCGCAAATGACCCAAAGCTAATAAAAGACATTTTATTCAAAGGAATATGAAATACAAAATTTAGTAATATAAAATTAAAGAAAAGCAATACTTATTGCAAGTCATAAGTGATTACAGAAAACAATTTGAATCGCACACTAAATCATCCTTAAATACGCCAATATATATAGAATTAATTTTATATGTCATATTCTTTTGAATAAATTGTCTTTTATTAGCGTTGTTTTTTGATTGGTCCAAAACTTTGTGTTTCTCAGTTTTTTTCTAGGGGGGTGAAACCGATAGTTTGAACACTTTTTTTCCCTCCATATAATGAAAGGCCACGTTTGTTCAACACTTGCAGATGGATAGACAGCGCTACAGACTTTGTCAGTGAGCCATTTAGGCGGCGATGAGTGTAAATACTTTTATTATATGATTTAATTTAGTTATCGATAATATTCTTTAAAAATTTATTTGAAAAAAAAAATTATTTGACACGATCTAAAATTTTATCTATTTATGTATTAATAGATGAGGGTTAATTTTTAGTTCCCCTTTTAAGCAAGAAGCGGTCACGGAGGAGAGTGAAAATTGGCATAGTTATAGTTCGCATGGAGGAGAAGCTGAGAATGTTAAAATTTATATATAATCTGTCTTAAAAATATATTAAATTAAATAAAATAAAATATTTATAATAATTCGTTACACCCAGTGAATCTGAATGATTTAAATTATATATCAGATGCTCTGTGTTGAATTGTTAATTGCTAAAGTTGATTAACATAGCTTTAGGCTCATTGAAATATTCATAAATTTTTTTATATATGTAGATTAAAAAAACATTGGAAGGCAAACAATTTATGAAAACATAATACTTCCTATAATTTTGGGCTATACTAGTACATTTAATTTTTTACAGGATGGTGGTATCGATATTTGTATGTTTTATGAAACACGCAAACCTCGTTTGTTATATTCGTTTGTTACATTTTTTACGACATAATCTTAAAATAAAATTATTTAATTATAATTATAAAATTATTTCTTATAATTTTTTTCATAATTATTTTACTTTATTATATAAGATATTACTAAAGTTAATAGAACAATTTTCTAGAGAATTTTTTTTTATATAACAATATTTTCTTCTTTCTTGCAATTTTTGAGTAATGCTTATATTTGTAATTTTGAATAACAACGTTTTCTAAACATTTTCTAAAGCAAAAAAAAAGTTCAATACATTTTTGTATATTCTGGTTACCGATAATTTATTTGAATAATGCAAATAATTAACAACGATTCATATTACTTATTTGAATCTGTTGTCGATAGTTTCGTGTCAAATAAAAATCGAAATTTATATTTGTTAATTTCGAAAATATATTTTTTTAAATTACTTTGTCATTATTTGTATTAATTAAAACCAAACAAGAAGTTTATTTATTTTTATTTTATTGTTTTGTTATCGATAATTTATTTGAATAAAATAAATAATTTAAAATTATTTACATTTATCTTACCAGTATGTTATCGATAATTTTATATTTTATAAAACCAAAATCTTTAGCTGTTAATTTGGATAATAAGATTTATATATTTTATCGATAATATTTGAACACATATTTCAAAATGGAAATGATTTAGCATAGAACATTTTTTTCGATTTTTTTTTAAATTAAGTTTTAATAAAGAAAATATTTAAAGTCGATAGAAAATATTTAATATTTTCATTACTCACAATTTTGTTTTTTTCTTTTAAGTTTGGTATCGCTAATTACGATATATTAAAAAAAATCTTCCAATCGAATCGAGTTTTTATTAAAAGTGTTTGTAATTTTCGGAAAAAAATTTGTTTTCGATAATATTGTAATAAAATGGTTATCGATTAGCTCTTTGAATGAAAACAAATAATGATGTTCAAAAGAAGAAAATTTTAATATAGTTGATGTTATCGATAATTTATTTTAATTAAAAACCTTTCTTATTTTTTCTTTCCAGTCTGTTGTTGTCGATAAATTTGTGTACCGTAAAATTTTTTGTTCATTAATTTCGAAAGTACGATTTAAATTATTTGTCCTATTTAAAAAAATAAAAATGATGTTCGATAGAAAATTTTTGTTTTCTATTTTTAATTTTTATATAGAAAAAATTATCTAAGAATATATTTTCTTTCAAGTCTGTTGTCGATAATTATAATTAATAAAAATTCTACCGGTCGATTGCAATTTTTGTAAAGCTTACGTTTCTATGTTATTTAAAAATTTAATTTTTTTTTATCGATATTTTAAATTTTATTGGATTTAATAATTTAATAATTTAATAATCTAATAATTTAATAATTTAATAATTTAATAATTTAATAATTTAATAATTTAATAATTTAATAATTTAATAATTTAATAATTTAATAATTTAATAATTTAATAATTTAATAATTTAATAATTTAATAATTTAATAATTTAATAATTTAATAATTTAATAATTTAATAATTTAATAATTTAATAATTTAATAATTTAATAATTTAATAATTTAATAATTTAATAATTTAATAATTTAATAATTTAATAATTTAATAATTTAATAATTTAATAATTTAATAATTTAATAATTTAATAATTTTAATAATTTAATAATTTAATAATTTAATAATTTAATAATTTAATAATTTAATAATTTAATAATTTAATAATTTAATAATTTAATAATTTAATAATTTAATAATTTAATAATTTAATAATTTAATAATTAATAATTTAAAAATTTAATAATTTAATAATTTAATAATTTAATAATTTAAAACTTTAATAATTTAATAATTTAATAATTTAATAATTTAATAATTTAATAATTTAATAATTTAATAATTTAATAATTTAATAATTTAATAATTTAATAATTTAATAATTTAATAATTTAATAATTTAATAATTTAATAATTTAATAATTTAATAATTTAATAATTTAATAATTTAATAATTTAATAATTTAATAATTTAATAATTTAATAATTTAATAATTTAATAATTTAATAATTTAATAATTTAATAATTTAATAATTTAATAATTTAATAATTTAATAATTTAATAATTTAATAATTTAATAATTTAATAATTTAATAATTTAATAATTTAATAATTTAATAATTTAATAATTTAATAATTTAATAATTTAATAATTTAATAATTTAATAATTTAATAATTTAATAATTTAATAATTTAATAATTTAATAATTTAATAATTTAATAATTTAATAATTTAATAATTTAATAATTTAATAATTTAATAATTTAATAATTTAATAATTTAATAATTTAATAATTTAATAATTTAATAATTTAATAATTTAATAATTTAATAATTTAATAATTTAATAATTTAATAATTTAATAATTTAATAATTTAATAATATAATAATTTAATAATTTAATAATTTAATAATTTAATAATTTAATAATTTAATAATTTAATAATTTAATAATTTAATAATTTAATAATTTAATAATTTAATAATTTAATAATTTAATAATTTAATAATTTAATAATTTAATAATTTAATAATTTAATAATTTAATAATTTAATAATTTAATAATTTAATAATTTAATAATTTAATAATTTAATAATTTAATAATTTAATAATTTAATAATTTAATAATTTAATAATTTAATAATTTAATAATTTAATAATTTAATAATTTAATAATTTAATAATTTAATAATTTAATAATTTAATAATTTAATAATTTAATAATTTAATAATTTAATAATTTAATAATTTAATAATTTAATAATTTAATAATTTAATAATTTAATAATTTAATAATTTAATAATTTAATAATATAATAATTTAATAATTTAATAATTTATAATTTAATAATTTAATAATTTAATAATTTAATAATTTAATAATTTAATAATTTAATAATTTAATAATTTAATAATTTAATAATTTAATAATTTAATAATTTAATAATTTAATAATTTAATAATTTAATAATTTAATAATTTAATAATTTAATAATTTAATAATTTAATAATTTAATAATTTAATAATTTAATAATTTAATAATTTAATAATTTAATAATTTAATAATTTAATAATTAATAATTTAATAATTTAATTTAATAATTTAATAATTTAATAATTTAATAATTTAATAATTTAATAATTTAATAATTTAATAATTTAATAATTTAATAATTTAATAATTTAATTATTAAATTATTAAATTATTAAATTATTAAATTATTAAATTATTAATTTAATAATTTAATAATTTAATAATTTAATAATTTAATAATTTAATAATTTAATAATTTAATAATTTAATAATTTAATAATTTAATAATTTAATAATTTAATAATTTAATAATTTAATAATTTAATAATTTAATAATTTAATAATTTAATAATTTAATAATTTAATAATTTAATAATTTAATAATATAATAATTTAATAATTTAATAATTTAATAATTTAATAATTTAATAATTTAATAATTTAATAATTTAATAATTTAATAATTTAATAATTTAATAATTTAATATTTAATAATTTAATAATTTAATAATTTAATAATTTAATAATTTAATAATTTAATAATTTAATAATTTAATAATTTAATAATTTAATAATTTAATAATTTAATAATTTAATAATTTAATAATTTAATAATTTAATAATTTAATAATTTAATAATTTAATAATTTAATAATTTAATAATTTAATAATTTAATAATTTAATAATTTAATAATTTAATAATTTAATAATTTAATAATTTAATAATTTAATAATTTAATAATTTAATAATTTAATAATTTAATAATTTAATAATTTAATAATTTAATAATTTAATAATTTAATAATTTAATAATTTAATAATTTAATAATTTATTAATTTAATAATTTAATAATTTAAAAATTTAATAATTTAATAATTTAATAATTTAATAATTTAAGAATTTAATAATTTAATAATTTAATAATTTAATAATTTAATAATTTAATAATTTAATAATTTTAGTAATTTAATAATTTAATAATTTAATAATTTAATAATTTAATAATTTAATAATTTAATAATTTAATAATTTAATAATTTAATAATTTAATAATTTAATAATTTAATAATTTAATAATTTAATAATTTAATAATTTAATAATTTAATAATTTAATAATTTAATAATTTAATAATTTAATAATTTAATAATTTAATAATTTAATAATTTAATAATTTAATAATTTAATAATTCAATAATTTAATAATTTAATAATTTAATAATTTAATAATTTTATAATTTAATAATTAATAATTTAATAATTTAATAATTTAATAATTTAATAATTTAATAATTTAATAATTTAATAATTTAATAATTTAATAATTTAATAATTTAATAATTTAATAATTTAATAAATTAATAATTTAATAATTTAATAATTTAATAATTTAATAATCTAATAATTTAATAATTTAATAATTTAATAATTTAATAATTTAATAATTTAATAATTTAATAATTTAATAATTTAATAATTTAATAATTTAATAATTTAATAATTTAATAATTTAATAATTTAATAATTTAATAATTTAATAATTTAATAATTTAATAATTTAATAATTTAATAATTTAATAATTTAATAATTTAATAATTTAATAATTTAATAATTTAATAATTTAATAATTTAATAATTTAATAATTTAATAATTTAAATAATTTAATAATTTAATAATTTAATAATTTAATAATTTAATAATTTAATAATTTAATAATTTAATAATTTAATAATTTAATAATTTAATAATTTAATAATTTAATAATTTAATAATTTAATAATTTAATAATTTAATAATTTAATAATTTAATAATTTAATAATTTAATAATTTAATAATTTAATAATTTAATAATTTAATAATTTAATAATTTAATAATTTAATAATTTAATAATTTAATAATTTAATAATTTAATAATTTAATAATTTAATAATTTAATAATTTAATAATTTAATAATTTAATAATTTAATAATTTAATAATTTAATAATTTAATAATTTAATAATTTAATAATTTAATAATTTAATAATTTAATAATTTAATAATTTAATAATATAATAATTTAATAATTTAATAATTTAATAATTTAATAATTTAATAATTTAATAATTTAATAATTTAATAATTTAATAATATAATAATTTAATAATTTAATAATTTAATAATTTAATAATTTAATAATTTAATAATTTAATAATTTAATAATTTAATAATTTAATAATTTAATAATTTAATAATTTAATAATTTAATAATTTAATAATTTAATAATTTAATAATATAATAATTTAATAATTTAATAATTTAATAATTTAATAATTTAATAATTTAATAATTTAATAATTTAGTAATTTAATAATTTAATAATTTAATAATTTAATAATTTAATAATTTAATAATTTAATAATTTAATAATTTAATAATTTAATAATTTAATAATTTAATAATTTAATAATTTAATAATTTAATAATTTAATAATTTAATAATTTAATAATTTAATAATTTAATAATTTAATAATTTAATAATTTAATAATTTAATAATTTAATAATTTAATAATTTAATAATTTAATAATTTAATAATTTAATAATTTAATAATTTAATAATTTAATAATTTAATAATTTAATAATTTAATAATTTAATAATTTAATAATTTAATAATTTAATAATTTAATAATTTAATAATTTAATAATTTAATAATTTAATAATTTAATAATTTAATAATTTAATAATTTAATAATTTAATAATTTAATAATTTAATAATTTAATAATTTAATAATTTAAAAATTTAATAATTTAATAATTTAATAATTTAATAATTTAAGAATTTAATAATTTAATAATTTAATAATTTAATAATTTAATAATTTAATAATTTAGTAATTTAATAATTTAATAATTTAATAATTTAATAATTTAATAATTTAATAATTTAATAATTTAATAATTTAATAATTTAATAATTTAATAATTTAATAATTTAATAATTTAATAATTTAATAATTTAATAATTTAGTAATTTAATAATTTAATAATTTAATAATTTAATAATTAAATAATTTAAATTATTGATATTATTTGAACAAACTTTGTTTTCTCCTACTTGTTTTATATTTAAAAATAAATATGACGTTCCAATTATTTTTATTATTAAAAATTTTTTTATTTTAAGTCTATTATCGATAATTGTAATTTATAATAATCTTCGATTCAAGTTTTTATTAAGAGCGTAATGACTGTGTTTGTAATTTCTGGTAATAAATTTGTTATCGATATTTAAATAAAATTATTATCGATTAGCTCTTAAAAAACATTTAAATATGTTCAATAGAAAATTATACAACCATACCATAGCTCTTGTTATTGATAAATTATTTTAATTCAGAACATGAATAAGAAGGATTCATATTATTTGTTTCCAGCCTGTTATCGGTAATTTTGTATTTTATAAAAAGAGAAATTTTAGTTCCTTAATTTCGAAGATACAATTTAAGTTATTTGTCCTTCGTTATATTTAAAAACTTTTATTTTCAATTTTTAATTTTTGTATAGAAAATAATAATTAAGTCGATCAAAAATAATTCTAGATAATTCTATAGCGAAGAATATATTTTCTTTCAAGTCTGTTGTCGATAATTATAATTAACAAGAATTCCTCCAATCGATTACAATTGCAGTTTTTGTAAAGGGCATAATGTTTATGTTGTTTTTTTTTTTCGAAAAAAACTTATTTAAATATTTTAATTATTTTATCGATAATATTTTATTGAACAATTCGATTAATTAAAAAAAAAAAAAAATGCTGTTTCTATTCCACTGCCATTTGTTCGAAAACTTATTTAAATCTTAAATATTTTTAAGCCTATCATCGTGTGTTTCTTAAAAATATGATTTAATTATGTTATCGATAAAGTTTTTTTAAACATATTTTTCATATGTTCCATATAGAATCTTTTGTCTCCATTTATATTTTTTTTTATCGATATTTTGTATATATATAAGAAATAAATAATGTCGATGGTGTTATAAATAAAACTATATATATATTCTTGAAGTCTGTTATCGATAATTGATATTAATAATTTTCATCTAATGCATTGCAATATGTGTAAAAACATAAGTTTTATGTTTGGAGTTTTCTCAAAATTTTTAATTACATAAGTGATATGTAATATTTTTTTACACATTTCCATTGCTTTTGTTATCGATAATTTATTTGAATATAATAATTAAAGGCGATGCAAATTTTACACATTTTTTTTACAAACATGTTACTGATCAATTTAATTCTTTGAGTAAAATGCGGAATTCTAGTTTTTTTTTTATTTATTTATGTTATCGACAGGATTTTTACAAAATCAATTTTCAATCGCTAATTTTAAATAAAATATAAAAAATTATGTTACATAGAGAATTATTTGGTTTCTATATTTATTTTGTTTTATTTTTTGGTTATCGATATTTATTTTTAAAATATACAAGGAATAACTAATGTTAATGTTATCGATAACTTCTATCAACTACTTTCATCTAATCGATGTTTTTAAACATTTATGTACATATTTGATGATCACTTTTTGTATAAGCACTTTTTTCTCGAAACGGTCTGAATAAACACGTGTCCAGTTTGCAGTAGAAAAGTGTTATTACTTAAAAAAAAATTTTTTTTATTTCTTGGCTTTTGTTATCGACAATTCATTTGAATGTAGTAAATAACTTAAAAGTGTATATTACTTTCTTAAAACAAAATGGGTATTTAATAATTTTTTTTCAATTTCATAGCTGCTGTTTAGAAGTGCTTATTTTGTACATATTGTTTTTTCAAGTCTGTTATCGATAATGGTGTAGTCTCTTTATATCTCCGTATATGTGCTTTAATTATGTTATCGATAAGATTTCTAAAAACGTTGCAGTTGCTTACTATTTTATATATAATAATAAAATGTTACGCTCCATAGAGAATTGATTTCTTTTTCTTTTATTTTTCATTTTTGTTATCGATATTAAAATTTAACATTGAACGAAATTTTTCTAGTTATTTTTATAAATAAAAATATTTACTTTTTAAGTCTGTTAGTGATTGTATATCTAAAAAATCTGAAATATTTGTATTTTTTACAAATTTTTTTATATTTTGTTACCGATAATATTATTTTACAAACTTCGATTACTAATTTCAAATAAAACAAAATTAAAAATTTTTAATAGCAATACTCCCTTTGTCCATTTTAAATCGATAATTTATTTTGACTTAAAAAAATTAAATTCGATATCAAATTATTATTTTTCATTTACAGAACTAATATTAGGAATTTATTCAAACTTGTTTTTGAATATTGTTCTCTTTTCCCATAACAATTTTTTTTGTCCATTTTGTTATAGATAATTTATTTGTATATAACGTAAACTTATCTCGATACAAATTATTATGTTACTTTTTATTCGGCTAAATTTTAAATATTTGAAGACCGTTATCGATAATTTATTTAACTTCACCTAAGTCTTCACTGATAATTGAAACTTTTTGATCGAAATATGAAAATTTGTAAGAGAATGAATTTTCAAACAACCAGATAAAGATTTAAGTAAATCTATAATATTAATAGGCTAGGCGGTTTCTTGTGACCGATGGTTTGCCGTTTTGCAGATTAACGGATTTTAAAATTTTTCCTTGATTTTCAGTAAATTGCATTTAAAGTTGCAACTAACACATACATAGAAATACACATATGCTATGTGTGTTTCATTAGATTTGTTAAAGTATATGTTAATGAGTTTGTTATCTTCATTCACAATAATAATAAACCATAAAAGTGTTGGTTTGTGAATTGGCTAATTTGAAAAATAAAGCTGCCTAGAAATTGCACTCGAATTTCGAGCGCTGGAATCCGCTAGTTAGTTTTAATATGGTATGTTTTAGTAACATTTTAATTAAAAAAATAAATCTTAGCTTTACACAATTCATTAAGAATGTTATTTATTCAAGAATATCACAAGAACAGAATGATTAAATAATCAAGACCAAAAATCAAATATTGTTTTACACCTTTTGTGTGTCAACAAACATGTGATGTTAGGGGGGAATGATGGGGCAGATGCCAAATAAATATAATATATGATTTATTGTTAGATTTTCATACAATGTACACATGTCTTGTATTGTTAAGTATTATTGCTATTAATGTTTGTTCACTTAAACAAATCAAAAACCAAACCAACATTACATTGTAAGAAAGTCATAGGGAGGAGAGACTGAAAGGCATAGCAATGTTGCCAGAAACGCCTAATAGTCAAACAGGCTGGCTTTGTTGACTTGTAAGATATATAATGGTGCATGAATAAAACACAACAATATGTCAAAAGCTATAAAACATTAAATTAGTCAAGCGATATATAAACATAAATATATTAGCAAGAGGCAAAAGTAATAAAGATTGTTTTTACCTCTAGCATCTGTGCCGAGTAATTGGAAAAGTATTGAAATATACGAATTTATACGACACCCGTAAACAATTGTACTTAGTTGGTGGGATTTACAAACTTTGACAGAAAAAAAAGGAAACGCAAAATAAATATTTTCTTTATGTATTTATTTAGTTTCGTATTAGTTGGTTTATTTTTATACAACACTACCATAAGTAAATGGCTGCATGTACGGTATTGGAGTAGGTATAGAAAGGATTTCTGCTGACTGTTGCTTTGGTTTTATTTTTTATATACTTTTGTATTGTGTTTGATTATTTGTCACGTAAACTATTTTTGTTTCATTATATTTATAGTGACATTTTTACTTTTACCTTTTCTTTGGTTTACATGACTTTATAGCTGTAGCACGATGGGCCAGATAATTCATTTAATAAAAATGAATCCCCATGATATCAAGATCTTCTAAAGGAAAATTTATCAAAATTTAACGTAATCTTAAGGTAAAGTCTTCGAACTGGAGGGATCCTAAATAAGAGAAATTTATAGGTATTTTTTTCTTATTAATTAAAATAAAAATTTTCTGGTCGCAGGCGATTTTATGTAAAGTTTGTCAGAATTCTAAAAAACAATAAAGGTATTCAACATACGATAGGACAGTAAATTTGTCATACCGTACACATCATTTCGTTTAAAATGTTTAAACAATCCTTCCGTAGTTCACTGGAAAATAATACGAAAATCTTAAGAAAACAGTAAACCAAACCTTAGGCAGATTTAAAAGGAATTTCGTCGAAATTTTGTTTATTTATTTAAAAAAATTTTTTGACTTTAGAGTTTGACAGTTTTGTGTAATGTTATTATACCCTCCACACCTCAGTGGCAGAGAGTATATATAGGCTTGTCATTCCGTTTGTAACGCATCGAAATAAATTCCTGAGGCCCCAAAAAAATATATTTTCTTATTCCTTATAACAAGGGAAGTTGATTTACCGATGACCGTCTGTCCGTCTGTCCGTCTGTCTGTGGAAATCACGATCGCGCCGTCAATATCTAAGCTAGACCGTTCTTTTTTATATAAAATCGTTTACTAACATCCCAAAGGAGTTGCTATTTAAAATCGTCAAAATCGGTCAAAGGGTTCACGAGCTATGAATGAAATTTTGAAAAAACTCTTGAAAAAATAAAATTTTTCAGTGTGTTTGTTGTTTTTCTTAAGATATGATGTATATGTTGTAATTCTTCGTATTGTTGAAGTCATTACAGTTGTGTGTATATTAATACTGCGCGTGTCACATTGGCCTAAGCAACTTTTATCACATATTTTTTTATCATTAAAATTAAATATTAATAATTTAAAATTAATAAAAATGAAAAGTGGAAAATGAAAAATGAAAAATGAAAATGGAAAATGGAAATTGAAAATTGAAAAATGGAAAATGAAAATCGAAAATTGAAAAACTAAAGAAGAAAAATTGAAAATGAAAAATGGAAAATGAAAATTGAAAAATGAAAAATGAAAAATGAAAAATTGAAAATCGGAAATGAAAAATGTGAAATGGAAAATTAAAAATGAAAAGTGGAAAATGAAAATGGAAAATTAAAAATGGAAAATGAAAAATTAAAAGTTGAAAATGGAACATGAAAAATTAAAAATGAAAATTGAAAAATGGAAAATGGAAAATGAAAAATGGAAAATGGAAAATTGAAAATGGAAAATGGAAAATGAAAACTAAAAATGAAAAGTGGAAAATTGAAAATTGAAAATGAAAATTGAAAAATGAAAAATGAAAAATTAAAAATTAAAAATGAAAAATTAAAAATGAAAAATGAAAAATGAAAAACGGAAAATAGAAAATGAAAAATTAAAATTGAAAAATGGAAAATGAAAAGTGGAAAATGGGAAATGGAAAATGAAAAATTAAAAAAGAAAAATGAAAAATGGAAAACGGAAAAGGAAAAATTAAAAATGGGAAATGGAAAACTAAAAATGAAAAATGAAAATTGAAAAATGGAAAATGTAAAATGTAAAATGAAAAATGATAAATGGAAAATGAAAAATGAAAAATGAAAAATGAAAAATGAAAAATGAAAAATGACAAATGGAAAGTGAAAAATGGAAAATGAAAAATGAAAAATGAAAATTGAAAAATGAAAAATGAAAAATGAAAAATGGAAAATGAAAAATTAAAAATGAAAAATGAAAGATGACAAATGGAAAATGAATAATTAAAAATGGAAAATGGAAAATGGAAAATTAAAAATGGAAAATGGAAAATGAAAAATTTTATATTAAAAATGGCAAATGGAAGATGGAAAATTAATAAATTAAAAATGAAAAATGAAAAATTGAAAGTGGAATATGAAAATGAAAAATGGAAAATGGAAAATGGAAAATGAAAAATTAAAAATTAAAAATGGAAAATTGAAAATGAAAATTGAAAAATGAAAAATGGAATATGAAAAATGAAAAATCGAAAATGGAAAATGAAATATGAAGAGTGGAAAATGAAAAATGGAAAATGGAAATTAAAAATTAAAAACTAAAAATGAAAAACGAAAGATGAAAATTGAAAAGTGAAAAATAGAAAATGATAAATTCAAAATGAAAATTGAAAATGAAAAAGTTGGAGGGTATCAAAGATTCGGCCCAGCCGAATTTAACACTCTTACTGGTTCATATTTCGATATTTCTAGGGACAAATTCATCAAAATGAAATGTTTGCCAAGAATTGCTGCATTATTTTAATTTAATATTATTTAATATATTTTAATAAATACCCAAAATATCATTCGAATCTATGATTGTCAAGAAAATAGTCTGAAGATGTCTTGCATAAAAGTTTTCTTTTGTAAGTTCTATAAAGAAAAAAAAAAAAAAAAATGGAATTTGAAGATGATTTCTCCAAAAAAATTCACGAATCTAAGAGTGTTTAAAAAGAAAAACGCTGTAAAACACGATTATATTTGCTATAAAAATTTACTAAAATTCAAAGGGCTTTTCTATAGGAAAAATTTTGGCATAATAAAGGTTTTTAGCAAAAAAAAATTTTTGATTAAATTTAATATCTTTTACTTGCAAATTCGTAGTGATTATATAGGAGACGTAAATGTTTTCTAGGAAGATTTTTTTTATTGAAAACAACCATTGGAATATAAATTTTATAATAATGCCAAATAGTGACTTAAAAATCGGATTTTATTTTATCCAATATCCAATCAAAACATTATTTTCGAGTCTTCCTGTGTAATTCTTTATTTTTATAAAGAAATTACTACCGATAGGTCGCAAAGAATCCTGAGATTATAATGAGGGTTCCTTACAAAAAAATAAAAAAGAGAAGAATCCCACAGAGTCCCAGAATTCTCAGAATAAAATAAAATAAATCCCATCAGAATCGGATCATCTTTTGTATATTAAATTGGTATCAGAATCCCACTTTGCGAACAAGAGCCCCTTTGTATCGAATATCTGTCATCAGAGTCATTAGAAAAGTATTATTCTATGAAAAAATTATTGAGTTTTTTTTTTTAATGTGTGGAATCAGGCAAAAGGTGCGACAAATCCCATACAAAGTCAAATATATATATATATAGTGTACTATGAAGGCATATTTCTGATACTTATAGTGAACATTCTGAAGCTTGGGTGCTACTTCAGAAATTACTAATTTAAGTAATTGAATAAAGACTGAGCAGGATTGTCCGGTAGGTGTGGGACCTCCCATTGTATCATTGTTCTATCAGAGTGGGAGCCTCGAAACTTAGTGTGGCTCAATAAGTCATTAATATGAGTTACGTAGGAAAAGAAGTAAGATTGACTCAATTTGGCAATGCCGAATCTTTGATACCCTTCACCAGGGGTCTAATAATCGTCGAATACGTGATCGAGTGAATTTGATCGAAATTTTTCATTTTGAAATCACGGCATTCGCTATCGTATAAGTAGTATCGAAATTTGAGATGATACGATAACGAGCGATCGATCGAGTGTCTTCTTTCTAAATGTCATTCGATACGTCAAAGCCAATCGTAAACAAAAGTGTTAAACTTCTTGAGAACAACAAGCGAAAAAATAAAAGCGGGATATATAAGATAATAACTAAAAGGTCTTAAAATTTAAGTAATATTAATCACTTGATAAATTAAAATTTCAAAAATCTAATTGAAAATTTTCAGGGCAAATATATTTAAAATAAATGGCAAAAAAGGGATCTCATGGCTGAATTTATTATTGAGCACCCAAATTTGGCAAAAAATATTTTACCTAATTGTGGCCAGGGAAAAGCTGTTTCAAAGCGATTGTGGGATCAGCTTACAATACAACTAAATAAGTTTGGCCCTCCAGTTAAAGATGAAAAATGTGGAGAAAGGTACAATTATTTTGAGATGTTTTTTAAGTGTTCCAATTATACGTACATAAATACATTTTTTAGGTTTATGCCGACCAAAAACACAATGTCAAAAAAAAGCTGTCATTCAATAAGGCATCCAAGCAAAGAACAAATTCTTCAGACTGCCGGTATAAGAGTTTCTGGTAATGGTCTTTCATCGAACAAATCTTTTGGTTCTTCTAAAACTACGAAACAAATTTGTGCTGATGATATCGAAAAAGCATTTAATGATATGTTAGGTGAGGAAGACGACGAAAATATAAATGAACCTGAGGCAGTAGAGAAAAACCCATTATAAAAGCAAAAAAAGTTACTGAACGTGAATTTAAATTAGACCTTCTAAGGTGTCACATCGAAAAATATGAAGATTCCCAACGAAGCATAAACTGTAAGCTTGATCGGTTATTGAATATAAAAGAAAGATCGTTTAAATTAAAGGAAGAAGAACATGTTGCTAATATTTCAATAAAAAAGATTGATTATGAAATAAAATCAGTTGAACTAGAAATGCTAGAGGAAAATGGTTATCTGTCGAAGTAATACAAGCTCAATTTTTTTTATCAAAATTGATATTTTAACTTATAAATTCATATTCAATACGTGAAGTATATTCTATTTTAGAAACATTTTATTTTATTAATATTATTTAATTTAAAAGCGTATATTACGAAGTTCAAATTCCTATTTTAAATGTCTTTAAAACCACAATTTCTAAAATTTCAATTCATTTTCATTAAAAATGTGTTTTTCTTTATTTACATTAAAAATAAATCTTTTACAATTTTTATTAGATTTCGTTTCGATTCTAATCGTATGCTGTGATTGGGCTATTCGATACGTTTCGAAATTTCATTCGATACGAAAGCTTACTCGATCACGAATGCGACGATTTGACCCCAGGATTTTACGTTTATATTAATATCTGGACTTATTTCACTATTTATAAGAGATTGAACAAAATATTTGAAAAATCAAACAATTTGATAAAAACAATACTAAATTATTACAACCAATGCACACCATTTTTCACATTTTTAACGGTGTGTACATATCACAGGTCATATCTTTGCCCAATGCTGCCAGATTTACTCCATTTTAAATACCAACCTGCTTGAAATAATGAACAACAATATCGCTTTTCAGGTTCGTAGGCCTGACTTTAGGTAAGTGTGTTAAAGCGCATGACCAAAAAGTGAAAGGACGAGTGTACGTGAAATAGAGGCAGGCCCAAACCTCACTGACACCCTAAGTACAGAAATTTCGTATAGAAACAATTTATTCAAGTATAGCATAACAATTATTACAATGTTCAATAAATCTCAATGATGAAGGCTGAAATGCCAGAAACCGGTCCGATTAAAAATACAGTGTAGTTATGGATTTTAGAAATATATGCCTTCCTCTTCTCTATCATGAACCATTGAAAACTAAAATCAAAATCTGCATATTAAGTACAGTATTAATTGCAATATGTCTGAAAATGACGTCAAAATCTAACAAAATATTGTTTCCCCAGGTAAATTGTTTATTTTGTGAATGAGCGAGTTTTTAACAGACAGACGGACAGACTGACAGAAGGATAGGAGGCTGATATCATCATATCGACTCGAGTTGTTTAAGAGTGATTAATATATATAAACTTTTGGGCCCCAAATTAATTTTTGGTTACGTGGAGGGTACAAATATGCGGGATCAAGCTAGTGGACATTGCCTTTGCCATACAAATATCTGTGGTTTTCTAAAATAACCGCGTATGTCATAAAATCAAAATGTTCAGGGGAGCCAAAAAACGGTATATTTGAAATTATGGGCTCGATATAAAGATTTTAGAGCTTTTTATTTAACAGTCCTGTAGATATGGGCAGTAAATACTTTATATAAAATTTTAAGTCAAAAATCTTCAGAGGAATAGATCCTAGAGAAGGACGAAAAAAACAATACGTAAATTACACTTAAAGTGTGTGCAGATAAAACAACTTATGTCGACAAACGTTGTTTTCTTTAAAAAAGAAAACTACATATGCAACCACCCATGTAGACATAAGTTGTTGTTGCTTGAAAAATGGATTTTTTTGTTCGTCAACAAAAAGTTAACGGGACTTAGGATGAGAATATAACAACGTATCAAGAATAATAGTGACAAAAAACAACAGAAATAAACACACAAATTTTTACAAGTGGTTATAAACTAATCCAAAATTATTTTGCATTTTTTTCATTAATAACAACGTATGTCGCTATGTGTCGTTTTCTGAGAAAATAATTTACCAGCGATCAAACGTAGGTTGACATACGTCATTGGTGGTGCAAAATAATTTCATAACCATTTAAGGTACGTCATTATTTGAAGAAAAAACTCAGAAGTGGTCAATATTAAAAAAAAAAAATCGAACCCATGTAAAGAGCGTTCAAAATTAATATATTTGCCCTCGTTAACTCAAAACTGACAAAAATAGACATACGCGGTTATTCCAGAAAACCACAGATATAATATGATTCAATCGCTTAGGTCCAACCAATTGGATATAGAAAGTAAGCATAAACTGAGTAAGCATAATCTGAGTGGAGCTTTTATTATAATTATTTTTTTTTTGCCTACAGTTCTGAAAAATTTCATATCGGATGCAATATTTTTATGTGGACTAAGTCGCAAAATGGACCGATTCTGAGCTATTTTTTAAAATCAATTTCAGAAAAATCTGTGCATTATTTTTTTATTTTTGATAGGTTAACTGAAGATCGGGAAGCAGCTGTATGGAGGCTATGACTAAGAATTATTCGAGAGGGTTAATGTATGTAACACTGCATATGAAAACCCACCAAGTCTTTGAATAAAACGCAATTAAGGTTTCCCCCTCTGTTGCATTTTGATGTGCGCTCCCATTTCAAACTTCAATGTTTGTTTGGATTTGTTTGTTTTGATTGATTTCAATGTTTGTATTTATCATTTAGTGCTAGAACTCCGAGTTTGTTTTAATTATTGTGAAAATGTCTCACAAGTGTGATGAATGAATCAATTGTATTTGATATTTCACATTATGATTTATCAGCATTGCGTTAATTATACCCCATACCAATATGTGGTTTGGGTATATTGACTTTGTGCTGCTGTTTGTAACTACCAAAAATATTTGACCTTGACCCATCTTTTATTATACGATCGAATCAGAATCACTAACTGATTCGATTTAACGATGTCTGTCCGTCCGTCCGTCCGTCCGTCTGTGTGTCCATGTAAACCTTGTAATCAAACTTCAGGTCGCAAATACTAATATATTAAGACAAAATTTGGTATATAAGCTTTTATCGGCTACAGTATAAACGCTGTTGAAGTTGGTGAGAATCGGTCCATGTTCAGACCTAGCCCCATACAAATGACCCCTATGAAATCGACAAAAATTGCCAAATTGTCATATAGATCTTACTCAAATTGGGTTTGTATGCGTTTATTACATCCGTTAATGAGTAATCCAAAAATGATCCCTATGGGACAACTCTTAATCATAGGCCCCATATATAGCTGCTGCCAGAGCTTCACTTAAATCTATCAAAAAACAAAAATATTGCACTGATTATTCTCAAATTTTATTTGTATATATTTTTGCAAAATACAAGAGACTTTACCAAACATAGTCAGGATCGGTCCATTTTTGGGCCTAGTCCCCATATAGATATAGAATCCGGTATGAACTTTTTCATATCTGCAGCCAAAAAAATTAATAAAACTCCCACTCAAATTTGGTTTATGCTTATTTTCTATGTCCAGTTAGTTGGGCCTATGAGATAGGGCCTTTAAACGCATGGTATAGGGTATCATATAGTCGGTCTAGACCGACTAAAATTTTCTTGCTTGTTTTTATATTACTTTCTGATGTTTTTGAGACTTGCGAGCGGTTCCATATGAAAATTAAAAATTTTTTTTCATATAATTTCAAAAAAGTTATTTAATTAAATTTGACACTCTTGGTGGGTTTTCTTAAGCAGAGCCACATGTGGATTATTGATTGATCGATGTAATAAGCAATTTGACCGAGATGTACACGATATTTTGGATCTTATGGCAAATCAAGTCGATCTCATAGGAGTAGTTTATATAGGAACTAGATCCGCACCGATTTTAATGAATTTCAATAGCATTCGTCCTATGCCTGATAAAAGCTTGTGTACCAAATTTAGTTTGACTACAAAATTCACATATAAGCGGACGGACACGCGGACGGACGGACATCGATACATAGACTAACAAAGTGATTCTGAAGTGATCGGTATAATAAAAGATGGCTATAGGCCAAATATTTTTTGAGTTACAAACATCAGCACAAAGTCATTATACCCTGGCCACATGGTATTATAGAGGGCATAAATATAATCTATGTGCGCTTTAAATATTATTAATGCCATTACGAAAATATTATTGTTTTAAAAAATTGAATATATTAAATCCACACAAAAATTCATTAACAAATGTAGGCCAGGGTGAAAAGAAATCTTATAATTTTATACTCATACTACCGCCACAGCATGAAATTATTCTACAAGAACATGCCATCAGAAATGGACCATTTTCCAATATGACTTGGCACAACAATTGGTAGTTTTTTAAAACAATATTTTATTTTACCTTCCTATAGAATCCAAATATCGAAGAAAAATAATTTTCTCAGGGTCAGCATCTTAATATTCTTCTATAGACAACTGTCACAGAACCTGAATATATTCAGTATGAGGGATTTCAAATAATAAAAAAAATTGGGACTTATCATATTTCTGGGGGCAAATCGTCACATTCGATATCGAGAAAAATCAATTGTAATTCCATATTTTGGTTTATTATTTATAGAAGGCGGACAATCATCAGACCTCGTTTCACTTTTAATATTAACTATGGACCATAACGTTACCTGTGACAGAGTAAAATTTCTCTTAGTAATTTTTTTTGGAAAATAAAAAAATTATTCCGATCGACAAATTTCGATAACGAATGCGACGATTCGATCCCTGGTTTTTTTAATGAAAAAAGTACCTTTTATTAAACAACTTCTATTAATAAAGTACCTTTCATTTCAACATTTTATTAAAAATTTAGAAAAATAGTTTTTTTAAAAATTACCTTTAATTAAAAAAATATTAAAAAGGTACCTTTTATTCAAAAGTTACATCATATCAAAGAGTACATTTTATTTAAAGAAAGTACTGATTATTAAAAAAGTACCGTTAATTAAAAAGAATCGTTAATTAAAAAATTGTTTCTAAATGTACCTTTAATTAAAACGGTACCTCTTATCAAAAGAGTTCATTCAATTAAAAAAAGTACTGTTTATTAATGTAGTGCCTTTAATAACTATTTTTTATCAAAATGGTACATTTTCTTAAAAAGTACATTTTATTAAAAAGTACCTTTAATTAAGAAAGTACCTTTAGCTAAAAAAGTATCTTTAATGTAAGCAGTAACTTTTATTATCGAAAAAGTAATTTTTATTAAAAAGAAGTGCCTTTAATTAATATAGTATATTTTACCAAAAGGTACCTCTTATAAAAAGAATACCTTTCATAAAAAAGTATATTTAGTCAAAAAAAGTGCCTTCAACGAAAAAAGTATCGTTAATTTACAAAGTAACTTTTATTATAAAAGTACATGCATTTTACAAAAACAGTACCTTTAATCTAAATAGTAACTTTTATAACCGAAAAAGTAACTTTTATAAAAAAAAATCTGATTTTATTAAAAAAGTAACTGATAATAAAAAATTAACTTTTATTTAAAAAGTACCTTTTATGAAAAAAAGAGCCTTTCATCGTATCAACTTCAAAATCTTCCCCATAAAAGCTGGATTTTTTATTGTGTATTTTTTAGTTCTGATGTTGAAAAATTCCTTAGTTGAGCGCCTTATCCAAATGAAAATTAGTTGATATACTTCAGTTCTTTATATCAAACTCTGTGAATATTTCAATATGAACATTTGATTTTCAGGGATTTCAAAAAAAAAAAAAAAAAAAATAATAAATAATTAATCTTTTTTATCTATCCTATCTATTAAATAATCTGATCAATATCTCAGATTTTTTCAATAGGAAAATATAAATGAAAACAACTAAGTTTTTTTCGTGAGGAAATATTTATAAGATCTAACATTTATGTTATGTTATGTTATGTTATTTCAATCAGAACAATTATAAGAACCATCATCAAAAAATTACCAATGTTTAACGGTATTTATTTAAATATTCAAGGATCTTGGAACATTGTGTGCGTGTTAGATGAAAGTGTAGTTTGTTTTATTGGTCTTTACATATGTAACTAATAAGGTCTGTAGTTAGGTAAAGGTGTTTTAAATGAACAAAATTTATTTTATTTGTAGGAATTTATTACAAAAAGTTGTGTTTAGACATTTGCTCATTAAGAATAAACAAAAATAAAATAGAACTACGATTGCATGTGGACTTTAATGTTTTATTTTATATAACATCATCACTATTTTTATTAATATTTGTAGTGGGTGTACATTTCTATAGGTCTATGTATATTTGAATAAAAAAAGTTAAAAAATTATCCATTCTCAAATACTTCAAAAAGCAGACATTGTTTTAATTAAAAGAAAAGTTTTGATTCAGTTCCAAGTATGTAGCACTACTCATTCAGTTTATATGTTTTGAAAAAAAAAAAGAAAAATAGAAAATCTATAATAGTTGTAACACTTTAATTTAAACCAAGCACAATAACATTTAAAGTTTGACTACAAATGCCCATAATATTCTTTAAAAAATCATCTCACTTTAATTATAAGACTCATTGACTTTTATATAAACTTATTCAACTAAAAACTACGCCTTTTTCAGACACGACATTACATTAAGGAAAAAGGTAAAAAAAAGTTATGGTAAATACAAATGAATACATGCATAAGCATGTCAAAAGAACATTTTTACAAATATTGTATAAACTCTACGATGAATATCACCTAAATATATTAAATACAGCGGAAAGAAAAAAGTTCGAATTCAAGTTTTCATGTTTCAAAGCAATTCTGTGAAAATGTAGAAAATCGTAAACAACATGAGCAAATAAGTAATGCAAATAAAAATAAAATTATAAAATCAAAAATAAAACATTTTTACAAAACTGCATACAAATGCATATTTTTAACTGAACAAAATTAAAATCAGTAATAAATTATAAATATATGATATTATAAGAAAATAACATGAAACCTAATACCATAAATTTCTTACGTTGAAAGTTTGTACTTCAACCAAATAGCGTTTGATTGTTTAATTATTCAACAATTATGCAGATTAAGTTACTGTATTTATAGAATTCTTTGTAGAATGGTCAGTATTGCTAGCATTTTTTGAACTTATTTTACGAGCAGCAAACAATGACATTAGCTTTTTATATCTTTACTAGCTGTAACCCGTTGCTACACCCATCATAACGACAAAAATAAGTGGGAATACATTTTGCAGAAAACTATTTTATCAATTTTTGGAAATTTTTGATTTTGTAGATTTTTGTTTTTGCGACTTTTGACTTTGGCGATTATTGTTTTTTCAGATTTTTGTTATTTGCGATTTTGGCGTTTTAGATTTTGGGGACTTTTATTATTATCAATTTCCGGTTTGGCGATTTTTTTTTGCTATTTTTGATTTGCGCAATTTTTTTTTTTTTTTGCCATTTTCGATTTTGGCGATTTTTATTTTAGCGATTTTCGATTTATTGCTAGAATTTCTTGAACTTATTTTGCGAGCAGGAAATAATGACTTTTGCTTTTAATATCTTTACTAGCTGTAACTCGTTGCTACACCCGTCGTAACGACATACATAACTGGGAATACATTTTGCAGAAAACTCTTTTATCTATTTTTGGTGGTTTTGTAGATTTTTGTTTTGCGATTTTTGATTTGGGCGATTTTTGACTTTGGTGATTATTGCTTTTTGATATCTTTTTTTTTTTTTTTTTTTTTTTTTTTTGGCGATTTTGACGTTTTTTTATTTTGGCGATTTTAGTTATTACGATTTTCGGTTTGGCGATTTTTTTTTGCTATTTTTGATTATGGAAATTTTTGTTTTTGTCATTCTTGATTTTGTTATTTTTTATTTCTAGCGATTTTCGATTTAATGATTTCTCGATTTAGCGATTTTTGGTTTTAGCAATTTTTGTTTTTGGCGATTTTTATTTTAGCGGTGTTCGATTTAATGATTTATGGATTTAGGGAATTTTGATTTTAACGATTTTTGATTTTGGCGATTTCTGTTTTTAGCGATTTTTAACTTTGGCGATTATTGTTTTTTGAGATTTTTATTTTTTTGCGATTTTGGCGTTTTTGATTTTGGCGATTTTTGTTACTAGCGATTTTCGGCTAGGCGATTTTTTTTTTGCTATTTTTGATTTGGTAATTTTTGTTTTTTTTTTGCCATTTTTGGTTTTGGCGGTTTCTATTTTAGCGATTTTCGATTTAATGATTTCTGGATTTAGCGATTTTTGATTTTAACGATTATTGATTTTGGCGATTTTTATTTTAGCGGTGTTCGATTAAATGATTTATGGATTTAGCGATTTTTAATTTTAGCGACTTTTGATTTTGGCGATTTCTGATTTTAGCGATTTTTGTTTTTTTCGATTTTTGGCTTCTTGTTATTCGTGATTTTTAATTTTAGCGAATTATGACTTCGTCAAATTTTGTTTTTTTACGATTTTTTTGTTATTCCCGTCTTTCGGTTCTGATATTTTGTTTTTTGGCGACTTCTGTTTTCTGCGCTTTTTTACTTTGTGATTTGTGATTTTGGCGACTTTTTAGATTTTTCATTTTGGCGATTTTTGTTATTCGCGATTTTCGATATAAGCAATTTTTGATTTCGGCGATTCCGTCTATATTCCGTCCATATTCAGGATAGTCGTTTTCACGCCCTTTGGTCCGATCCCATTTTTTGGGCAATTTCTCACATTAATAAATAATTAATGAATGAATTCACACAAAGTCGCAAGGCTTCCACTATTGTAGCACTCCAGTCATATGGTATTAAATATTTACTTTGCACGGGGTGTGCCACGTCCACCGGTCCGATTCTGCCCATTTTCCCGCGACAATTCAAATTAGTTTAATATGTACCTATACATAGTTTCATAAGTCATGCTGTCCTAGTACTGCAGATATTATATGTTAAACCTAAATGCTAAAAATTCATTTTGTATGACAGGTGCCACGCCCACTTGAGAAAAAAATATATCATATTTTTCCTTCAGGATAGGCCTACTTCAAGACGATTGGTCCAGTGGTGTAGTCCTATAAGCCACAAACACTCAAAACTCCATTTTATATAAGATATATGAGATCCTCAACTTGAAGGTTCATACAGTGGGCGTGGCACCTCCCATACAAAGTCAGTTTTCAATATCCTATATATTCCATAATATAAAAGGGAGAGTAACGATGCTAAGTGTGATTTCACAGGATGTTATTGTGAGTAGCCTTGCTGAAAATGTGTGGCATTGGATTAGTGGGCGTGGCACCTCCCATGCACAGTAAATATTCAATATCACATACCTCGACATAGATAGGTACTGCTTTGAAAATTAGCGAACCGTCAGCTGTTATTAATTCTAGTAGGGGTGCTGAAACTAGACGGGATTGTAGAAATGGGCGTGGTACCTCCCTTACATAGAAATCATTTACTACCACATATATTCAGTACAATGATAGGAAGAGCTTTGAAAATTTGTTTGTGTGAAGTCATTCATTATTACATTGAGCAGCCGCTCCAATAATGAGCGGGATCAGATAAGTGAGCGTATTACTTTCCATAAAAAGTGCATTTATATACACTCTGCACCACTGTTCGGAGGATATATCAGTTTGCCGTTCTATTCGTAGCGCATCAAAATAACTTCCGGAGAAAACAAATCCATATATTTTCTTCAAAAAAGGGAAAGTTGCTTTTGCGATGATCGTCTGTCCGTCTGTCTGTGGAAATCACAATCACGTCGCCAATGACTAAGGTAGTCTCTTCGTATTGGCATAAAGTCATTTATTGACATCCCGAAGTAGTTGCTATTCAAATGCATTAAAATCAGTCCAAAGGGCCACGAGATATGAATGAAAATGGGCGGTTTCAGATTGCTATGCCTGGCATATACCATAAGTTAATTCATATACTATTACAGGGAGATTGGGCGACGTCATTTGTTATTAATATAAGTAACCATGCGAAGAATAGACTGAATCGGATAACTGGGCCTCAACGGCTGAAGAAACCATACGTTCATGTTGTGATTTAATTGTTTTTTTTTTTTATATTAGACCCCCAAGCCCAGGCAGCGCTGAGGTCGCCTTTTTCGAAAATTCATATTTATTTGCCGATCTGGCTCAAGTTCTCACCGCATAATACTTATATGAAAGGAACATTTTTACAAACTTATACCGGATCGGTGGAGCTGGGATGAAATATTTCATGAAAATGTTTCGTCCCTGTATATAATTTGCATTTAAATTTAAATGTGATAATATATAAATAGCAGATTCCAACACTCGAAATTCGAATGCAAATTCTAGCAAATTTTACTTTTAATTTGCTAAAGACCCTAAAAGTATGCTTCACAATTCAACTTATTTTAAATTAAGAAAACAAACTCAATACAATAACACAAACACATTAACAAATTTAATAAACACACACAGAGCATTGTATAATTTTATGAATGTGCTAGTAGCAACTTTAAACGATCATAACTCCAAAAAAAAATTCCAGACGATAAAAATCTATAAATCTGGGTAACATCTAAAAAGAAATACATTTCAAATGATAAATGTTTTGTACAACTCGGGGTAGAACTGTGAAAGTTACATCGATCACAAGAAATCGCCTTGCCTATTAATATTATAGATAATATCAAATAATGGTATAATAATAAAAAATTCCGAGAAGTGGCAGTAGTTGTCTTAAACGGCTATTATCGATGGCTGAGCGGAAGGGTAATTTTAGCAGCAAAAAAAAAAGTAGAATTCCCGTCATTTTCATTGAAGTCAATGAAGTCACGAAAAAATGAATTTACAACTGAGTTTTTAAATTAGCGTGATTTGCTTCCACCACAAATTTTCCTCTTGAAAGTTAGATCACCTATAATACTGCATCGAGACCTAAATGACAAAAATTATATAAGTAAATGCGATTCTTTGTCAGGAAAATATTGAGCAATATTATTGAATCGACTACTATCAATTGCAGATTTACAAAAGATCGTGTTTTATTTTTTATAATTTTTCTATTTTCAAGTCGAGATAAATGTTTTGTATTCCAAGGAGGACCATTCGATTAAGAAGGTAACATGTTAGGTACGGATGCCGAAAATCATGCAACAAGAGGATGATAAAATGTATGTAGACATAAATAATCATTATAACGAAACAAAATATTTATCCAGTCAATTTGGAACAGATGAAGTTGTAAATATTGGAAATTTGTATTATTGAAGCAAAAGATTTTATCGGTGTGAGTAAATTATACCCTATACCACTATGTGGTTTGGGTATAATGACTTTGTGCTGCTGTTTGTAACAACAAAAAATATTTGACCTACACCCATCTTTAATTATACCGATCGAATCAGAATCACTATCTGATTCGATTTAACGATGTCCGTCCGTCCGTCCGTCCGTCCGTCCGTCTGTGTGTCCATGTAAAGTTTGTAATCAAACTGCAGGTCGCAAATACGAATATATTTCGACGAAATTTGGTATTTGATCTTTTATCAGTCATGGGATGAACGCTGTTGAAATTGGTGAGAATCGGTCCATGTTCAGACCTAGCCCCCATACAAATGAACCCTATGAAATCAACATATATTGCCATAAGATCCAAATTATCATATAAATCTCAGTCAAATTGGGTTTGTATGTGTTTATTACATCCATTAATTAGTAGTTCAAAAATACTCCCTATAGGAAAGTTCTTAGTCATAGGCTCCATATAGAGCTGCTTCCCGATCTTCACTTAAATCTATCAAAAAACAAAAATATTGCACAGATTTTTCTCAAATTTGTTTTGTATATATTTTTTTAAAGTATAAGTGACTTTACCAAATATGGTCAGGATCGGTCCATTTTTCGACCTAGTCCCCATATAAATATTGTATCCGATATGAACTTTTTCATATCTGCAGCGAAAAAATTAAAAGAAATGCCACTCAAATTTGTTTTATGCTTATTTGCTATATCCAATTAGTTGGACCGAAGAGATAGGGTCTCTTAACCATGGTATAGGGTATCGTATAGTCGGGCTAGACCGACTATAATTTTCTTACTTTTTTCAAAATGTATTTGTTATTTTATATATTCAATCGAAAGAACTCATAAAATGCAAAAAAATTTGAATTTTATCCTCTTTAAAGTCATAGGGTAAAAATATTCAAATAAGGGGAATAATGGGAAAATCTTCTCACACTATGACCTGAAACAAGTTAATGGCTGCAATTTGCGAGGGCTCGACCTTGATACCTTTCGATTGATGTATAAGAGAAAGTTGCTCTGAATTCAGAATATATACAAAAAATACACTTTTCGAAAAAAGTGCAAATAAAATGCAACAATTTTTGCCAGAAATGAAAGTGGCTTTATTTCTTAAAATAAATTAGTTTTACTACAAAACAGTTGGGGAAAATTTTTTCAATAAGATGTATATAAGACTGCGCAACATACTCTGTTTTAGACAGGGTCAGGTGTTAAATTGTATTGAATAATGTTATTTATGCCATTCTCAATCTATAGGGCTCATATAAATATTTTAAGATGTTGTTCGAAAAATAAAACACATATATTTTGTTAATTTCAAAAACTTTGACCTAATGACAATTGCAGATGAAATTTAGAAATTTACCAAATTAAATTTCTGTGTCATACATAAGTTCAATTATAACCTCTAAGCTGATCTTAAATTTTAACTTATTCGCTTTCTCAAAGTAAGAAAATTTATTAAAAATTAACTTTTTTGTTAACAGCATACTTTTGTAACATATCTTATTAATGAAATACGCCATTCACCGGATTTTTTTTTTTTTATATTTAAAGTGACATGCTACCTTGAAAATGAATGCCTATT
Organism: Cordilura impudica; assembly: GCA_963682025.1. Lineage (NCBI taxonomy): Eukaryota > Metazoa > Arthropoda > Insecta > Diptera > Scathophagidae > Cordilura > Cordilura impudica. The sequence continues at coordinate 35,758,527 of OY821518.1, read as the reverse complement.
ACAGAGCTGTGATTGTATTGTTTTTAAGTACAAATTTGTTATAAAGATATCAAATTAAATTTCCGTGTCTTGTCAATGTAAAGTTGAGGTAATTAGCTTTTAACATGACTTACTTAAATCAAGGGCCACCATCATTAAAATCATGTTTAATTTCAAGAGCAAAAATTTTAAAATACTTGGCTTCCCCCAAACAAAAAAAAAAAAAATTAATAAAAATTTGTTTTGTTGTTAAAAGAAAGAAAGAAAAAAATGAAAACAAAAAGCAAGAACAAAATTAGTAAATTGTTATGAGCTCATCATAAACTATACAGGAACATAAAGGAAACCCAGGAAACACACGATAACATTCATCCACTCAGGCAAACTTTCACTTGCACACACGATGAACTCTTAGTGAAAAATGAGTTGGTAGAAGAACAGACAAACATTGAACAAAAAAAAAAAAAACTATATAAACGACAACTTTATATCCAATTACAAAAAAAAAAATACAACAACACTAAAGTTACTTACTTTTCCTTCAGACAACTGCCAAAATCATGTTGCGAATCATTTTCATCGTATGGCTGGGATGATGTTGTTGTTGGCGATAGCGGGGCTGATGGGGATAACGATTGCTGTTCCATATTCTGTTGACGTTGCAGTTGCTGCTGTTGGAACTGTTCATGCTGTTGCTGTTGCAGCTGTTTATGTTGCTGGCTTTCTTGGGGTGATAGCGATGATAATGGTAGCGGTGTTGTTGGTGGGGTGGATGTTGTTGCGTAGTTTGCCAACTTTTGCTGTTGGCTGTTGTTGTTTTTTGGTGAATTCGGTTGCTTGTGATAAGGATGTATGGAATTGTGAGTGATGTGACATGATTTGTTTCCATTGCTATCCAAGCCGCCATTATGCTGAGTATTACCGTTTACACGTAACGAATGAGATTGTTGTCTGTTCTTATAAGCCTGTTGTATCAAAAGTGTATTGTGTACGTTTGTATTTGACAACCGTTGTTTGTTTTGTGCTGGTTGTTTCTTTTTTCGCTGCTGTTGCTGTTGCTGCTTCTGCTGTTGCTGCTGCTGCTGCTGGGACGGAGGTTTCTTTCCTGAGCCAGGTGATATTTTACTAGCTAATGCATCAAGCGAACTTAACATTATGTTAACTTCTTAATTATGAAATTGTTTTTTTCTTTTCGTTCCTTGCCTTTTTTTTCTTTACCTTAAATTCTTTATTTGTTTTTTTTTTCTTTTTGTTTGATAAATTGAAGTTAATTTTTCAAAACTTTTAATTTTATTATTTATTTTTATTTTTTCACTTTATTAAATTTTCTTGTTTTTGTCATGAAAATATTCACACTGATTGATATGCAGCCGTTGTTTAGCTTAGTTTTGTTTTTGATTTGGTTTTTGTTGCTGTTGCCTGAAGGAAAAAGTATGAAGAAAAAATTTGGAAAAAATGACGATTAGTAAAACAATGAATTTGATGAAGCAATTTTTAAAAATGAAATGTTAAATACAATTTCAATTGAATTGGTTAAAATTTACGTAGAACAATAAAACTATGAAGTTAAAGGATGAATGCTTGATAAAATTTCGTTAATTGAGATTTAAGCAATTTTTCTTTAAAAAAAAGTTTTTTGGGGAAGAACATCCTCCTACAAAAAAAAATTTTAATTTTAGCGGTGAAAGGGTTTTAAAATCTAACATTATACATGTGAAATAAAAAATCCCCTTATTAAGAAATGGTAACTCATAAGGGAATTTGGTCCAACGAAAAAGTTTCTACATCAAATTAAATCAAATTAACAAACTACAAGTTATCAACTTGATATTGGTCTTCCATATCATAGCAGCTTTTTATAAGATTTATTTATTTATTGCCAGCCAATTGAAAATTATTTGTTGCTAGTATTTTTCCATAAAAAATCAGTTTAATAAAATGGAATATGCCAGGACGTACATTTACTGAAGAGAAATAAGTGAGAAGTAAGAAGAAGGTCAAGAAAGTAAATTACACTCTGAAGTGTAGAGAATAGTTCAGATAGAAGTGAAAATAATTTCGTTTCTGAAAACAGTGAATGCTCTACTGCATCATAATAAGGGATTAAAAGAAGTTCTCCATTTAACCATAATTGTACGGAATACTTGGTATATGAAATGATGATGAAATGAAAACGCTTTACGCTTTAGCATTTCATCATATGTCACTTCAAGCGAAGTTTTATTGCCAAGTAGTATGTGTTTACCTGTAATAACAGTACTATAGATTAAAAAATTATATTAAACAATGTCTGCTAAATATAAACAAGTTTTTTTACTCTTCACCTATATGACATAGGTCTTATTGGGTCGATTTAGCGATGTTCGTGCATTCGTCTGTCTATATGTCTGTCTGTCCGTCCATCCGTCTGTATGCTAATGCCTCATGGTTTAATTTTTTTACTTGCTTCGCTGTTTAGAGTATATCAAGACTTGGAAAAAACCTACGTTTTAAATGGAATCACGGCTATCTAGAATATAGAATTTAAAACATGTTATATTATTTATTTTGTATCTTTTTTTTCAATGTTTGTTAATATACAATATTTTTGGCTTTTTCATTCGTTCCAAATATTATCAAATTTTTAGGCTTTGCTACTCTGGGGCAAGTCACATTTAGCTGCCTATGGAAAAAACAATAATTTTTCCAATTAAATATGGCGATATTGAATAATAGGCCTTGTATTTTGAATAACATTTAATAGTTTTTTTGTTGGCGATTTTTGATCTTGGCTATTTTAGATTTTGGCGGTTTTCGGTTTTTGAAGATTTTTGAATTTGGCAATTTTGACTATATCTACCACACCTATTCACATCTATAATATCTATAAGCAAGACAATTCCTTGTGACCGATGTTCGTGTGTCAGTTTTAATCCTAATTTGACGAAGCATCCCACATTTGAAATGTATTTCTTATTAGCTGCCCACCAGATTTACAGATTTTTAAGATTTTAAAATGGCTTGGAGTAAAATGCATTTAAAGTTGCTACTAAAACGTACATAAAATTATAGAATGATGTGTGTGTGTGTGCTTATTAAGTTTTTTAATGTGTTTGCAAAAAGCCTTGTGTTGAAATGAAAAATAATTTTTGACATAAACCATACGGTTAGGGTCTTATAAAGTAATTTTTTAAATGTAAAAATAAAATATCCTAGAACTTTCACTCGAATTTCGAGGGCTGGGATCTGCGGTTTAATAGTAGATTACTACAAATGTATGCGTATGAGTGATATATTTAATATTACATCAAACATACATCATTTATTTTTATACCATATACTAATGTGACATATACCATATTTGACTTTGTGTCGATTTTTATAACTACAAAAAATATTGGACCGATCGACTCAGAATCGTTTTCGAATCGATTTAGTGATGACCGTCCGTCCTTCTGTCCGTCTGTGTGTCCATGTAGACTTTGTAATCAAACTGCAGGTCGAAAATATTTTGATGAAAGGCCATATGACGAACACTATTGCAATTGGTAAAAATCGGTGCATGTTTAGACCGAATCCCTTTACAAAGATCCAAATTATTATGTGAATCCCATCCAACTAAACCTATCAAAAAATTAAAATATTTCACAGATTTTTCTCAATAGATTATAGATTTATTTTGCAAAAAAGAATTGACAAGCAAATATAGTTAAGATCGGCCCATTTTCGACCTAGTCCCCATGTAAATATATATCCGATATGAACTTTTTCTGAAGGCAAAAAGTTAATAAAAATTTATTCAGATTTGTGTATGCTTATTTTTTATATCCAATTAATTTGATCTAAGACCGACTAGACCGGCTATAATTTTCTTATTTGTTTTTGATATGCAAAAATCTGTACGCGCAAGGTTGTAAATTTCTATTTCACAAAAAAATCACAAAAAAAGCGTAATATATGAGCCGTAAGACAAAATCGATGTGTTTCATGATTGTATTGGTGAAAAAATTATGGTATGTAATAACCTATTTGAAAATGAAAAATGAAAAATGAAAAATAAAAAATGAAAAATAAAAATTTTAAATAAGAAGAAAAAATGAAAAACGAAATATGCAAACTGAAAAATAAAAATGAAAAATGAAAATTAAAAAATGGAAAGTAAAAAATGGAAAATAAAAAATGAAAAATTAAAAATTAAAAATAAAAAATGGAAAATAATAAATGAAAAATAAAATATGAAAAATAAAACGAAAAACGAAAAATTGAAAATGAAAAATAAAAAATTAAAAACTAAAAATGAAACATGGAAAATAATAAAGGAAAAATAAAATATGAAAAATAAAAAATTAAAAACGAAAAATGAAAACTAAAAAATGAAAAATAAAAACGAAAAATCAAAAAAAAAAAAAAAAGATGAAATGAAAAATGAAAAATAAAAAGAAAAATGAAAAATAAAGAGAAAAATGAAAAATAAAAAGAAAAATGAAAAATGAAAAATAAAAAATTAAAAATAAAAAATGAAAAATAAAAAATAAAAAATGACAAATAAAAAATAAAAAATTAAAAATTAAAAATTAAAAATTAAAAAATTAAAAATTAAAAATTAAAAATTAAAAATTAAAAATTAAAAATTAAAAATTAAAAATTAAAAATTAAAAATTAAAAATTAAAAATTAAAAATTAAAAATTAAAAATTAAAAATTAAAAATTAAAAATTAAAAATTAAAAATTAAAAATTAAAATTAAAAATTAAAAATTAAAAATTAAAAATTAAAAATTAAAAATTAAAAATTAAAAATAAAAAATTAAAATTAAAAATTAAAAATTAAAAATTAAAAATTAAAAATTAAAAATTAAAAATTAAAAATTAAAAATTAAAAATTAAAAATTAAAAATTAAAAATTAAAAATTAAAAATTAAAAATTAAAAATTAAAAATTAAAAATTAAAAATTAAAAATTAAAAATTAAAAATTAAAAATTAAAAATTAAAAATTAAAAATTAAAAATTAAAAATTAAAATTAAAAATTAAAAATTAAAAATTAAAAATTAAAAATTAAAAATTAAGAATTAAGAATTAAAAATTAAAAATTAAAAATTAAAAATTAAAAATTAAAAATTAAAAATTAAAAATTAAAAATTAAAAATTAAAAATTAAAAATTAAAACTTAAAAATTAAAAATTAAAAATTAAAAATTAAAAATTAAAATTAAAAATTAAAAATTAAAAATTAAAAATTAAAAATTAAAAATTAAAAATTAAAAATTAAAAATTAAAAATTAAAAATTAAAAATTAAAAATTAAAAATTAAAAATTAAAAATTAAAAATTAAAAATTAAAAATTAAAAATTAAAAATTAAAAATTAAAAATTAAAAATTAAAAATTAAAAATTAAAAATTAAAAATTAAAAATTAAAAATTAAAAATTAAAAATTAAAAATTAAAAATTAAAAATTAAAAATTAAAAATTAAAAATTAAAAATTAAAAATTAAAAATTAAAAATTAAAAATTAAATTTAAAAATTAAAAATTAAAAATTAAAAATTAAAAATTAAAAATTAAAAGTTAAAAATTAAAAATTAAAATTAAAAATTAAAAATTAAAAATTAAAAATTAAAAATTAAAAATTAAAAATTAAAAATTAAAAATTAAAATTAAAAATTAAAAATTAAAAATTAAAAATTAAAAATTAAAAATTAAAAATTAAAAATTAAAAATTAAAAATTAAAAATTAAAAATTAAAAATTAAAAATTAAAAATTAAAAATTAAAAATTAAAAATTAAAAATTAAAAATTAAAAATTAAAAATTAAAAATTAAAAATTAAAAATTAAAAATTAAATATTAAAAATTAAAAATTAAAATTAAAAATTAAAAATTAAAAAATTAAAAATTAAAAATTAAAAATTAAAAATTAAAAATTAAAAATTAAAAATTAAAAATTAAAAATTAAAAATTAAAAATTAAAAATTAAAAATTAAAAATTAAAAATTAAAAATTAAAAATTAAAAAT